>JAAOAO010000024.1:0-38324 GCA_013396005.1 Fusarium napiforme
CTATAAAACATATACATCTTATTCTCATACACAACAGAAGAAATATCCCCCTCGTGTGTGAGGCGCGTGATGTGAGCCATCAGCTGTGGGGACTATCAACTCAGAATAACACTCTTATCAAAGTCAATCCGGGCAGTATACCGGCCACCCAACACAATTGCCCAAGACAAGATCTCGGTATCTCCGCTCCCTGTCTCGTCACAGCCATCGGTCTCACCCTTCTTTCCATCTTCGGGCTTACCACCTTCTAGCTTTTCTTCCAATGGCTTGTTCTTAGTCGCTTTGGTAGCTGTGATCTCAATACCCAGCGTCCTAAAGTTCTGAAGATCCCAAGCCTTGAGAGCAAGTGGTGGAAAGTATCCTTGAAGCACCAAGTTGTCAATCTTAGGCCCCTTCGACCAATCGCGATTGCCCGTCAAATGGGCACTTAAATGAATGGACTTGGGAGGGTCGCTGGGTCCAAAGAGCTTCTTCAAGGCATCACCAGCCCATGCAAGGCTGTCTTTGAACAAGACGTCCACTTTGAGTCGCATACCAGGCTTCGAAAGAAAGTTCTTCTTCCCTTCGAAGTAGGTTACTTCAAGGTTCTCCACTGGAAGGTTCTTGAGGTTGATGTCGTTGATAGAGGGGAACAATTTCCCCAAAGGCTAGCCTTTGAAGCTGAAACTTTCCGTGTTCAGCTTGATCTTCTCTCTGGCAGGTTCGTCGTCACCGTTCTCATCGTTTTCCTCGCTGTCTTCAACTTCATCATCTTTGTCATCCTTTGGCTTGGTGTCTTGTTCGTCAGACAGGGGCACCATCTTTCCACTCGGTTCGCCGGGCTTATCCTCGCTGTCTTAGGGTTCTTCGGGTGTATCAACGGCATCCTTCTCAGGTCCTGATGATGAGTCAGATTCATGTCGAATCTATAACCAACACGAACGCGGCCTAAAAAGGCGTCTGCCATCAGGACGGACATAGTGGCTTGCCCTTTATACTTGTACAACTTGGTAGTCAGGCCCTTGATCCCCCAAAAGTCATCGATGTCTCCAGACATGACGAACTCTTCCACTTCAGATGTCCCAAGCTTTTCCTTTTCGCTTTCCTCGCCCTTCTTGTCTTCGGGTGGTGCCCCTCCTGCCTTGAGGGTAGTCAGGGCCCATACAAGAGGCACAGAGCCAGATTTGTCTGGACTGTTAAACAAGGAGCTCCAAGTCGCGGGTAGTTTCATCGCTGCAGATTCGGCACTTTTGATGTCGGGGCCACCTCGACGTTCATCGGGAAGGATAAGAAAAGGCATTGGAGGCTTTTCGGTCTCATCGTCCAAGATTTTGGCAACCGATTGAGCCGACTGTCCCTTGCTCGCTCGAATAGGCTGTACGGGAAGGTCGGCGAAGCCATTGATGTCATCATCTGGAATGACAAGACATAGATTGTGCACGACAGCGCCTCCGATGAGTGTAGCTCGCTGAAGAGGGGCAGGAGTATCGGGCTTGATGGTTCTATTCCACCCTACGTAGCTACTACTAGTATCAGGCGGGGTTTCAGGTCCTTCATCAGTCTCCGAGTCGATTTCGCACAGTTCTGGGATCTCAACATCAGGGCGTAAAGCAAGCGGGGTAGATCCTATGATGCGACTAATGGGAACGTCAAAAGATGGCATATCATTTCGGTCCAGCTCTCTTCCCATTGTATCCTCGGGAAGGACCACGTCCGGATCTGTGCTGGGTGGAACAAGGCCCCATTCTGGTGGAAACTCGCAGCTCGGTTGAGAAGCTAAGATTAGAGGTGTAACTGCTTCGAGATGGTTGAGTGACTTTGAAGGTTGGTTACGAACTTACGATGGACCCCTCGCCAAAAAATTGGCAGCCGAATGAGCACAATGGCTGGCTTAAACAGCTAGACCCGAATGTCGCAAGCTCAAGATCGATTGATCATTGGACATCGCTCCATCAGAGCGCGCGTAAAACCCGCTTATCAACAGCCCTAATGGTGTCTCGCCTGCAACTCTCTACCATTGCAGACTAGATATCTCAGTATCTCGATGTCAATCTTCCCAATTGAGCGTTTAGCTTCATCTTCTGTCACTTGTCGCTTTGAACTAGCTGTCGCGAGGCTTAGCTGAGACATTTGGGATGGCGAAGAATGACGATCATCGCTGGTGGTGAAGTCAATCGAGTCAATTGAGACGATGTGTTAACAGCTCATCGCGCCAGCAAGGTTATGGCAGAAACTAAGTAAATCTGGCAGCTTGTCGTTGTATTCGACAAGTTATGGTACAGCTAGTTAGAGGCAATTCGGATGGAACATTGTCCGAGATAGAAGAGGGAGAAAAGGTCGTCTGAAATTTGTGGCAGGAGACAGATGAGTGCCTCATCTGGGCTACGCTAGGTAAGCTACTGAAGACTAAACATCGTGCCGCTGCGGGCCGCATATTGTTGTCATTCATCCGATCTCCCTGGATCACCGATCGATTGTTGTGCGCTGCGACTTTTTCTGAACCAAGAGGAGCAACAGTGTTATGTTTCTGGCTCTATATGCCCTGTCAGCATAAGATCAAATTGCTTGGAGTTCTTGGAAGAGTTTTGGAAATTTGAAGGATATATACTGAAGCTTTTGACAATTTGGGTACGGAGAAATATGGCCATCATAAAAAGCACCCATTTTTCGTGCTATTACGGCAGCTATAAAGTCAAAACTGCCATGAAATATTCCTGAAGATGCGTAAATAGCTGATTCACTGAGAATGAAAATTGAAACACCCATGAACGAGATTCATAGCGTGGCTATAATAGTAGCAGAAATAAGGCAGGTGTTGCTGCTCCAGGGTACTTGTGTTATCGTTATCGCGATAAGGATAAGATTGCATCAGTAATCCTGGAGAAGCATGTCATTCAACCCGCCGTCATGTCACGATCGGCCGTTAACCCGAAGCTATGTATAATGCCACTGTAAATAGAGTTCTCCAATTGTCAATGATAAAGATAGAAATATTGCAGGCATTTAGACGGGAGAACAAGATGAAGCGAGTTCAAAATAGCTAAATATTGGATGGTGATAGAAATAGAAAGCTTGGCGTAGAATAGGAGAATTCCTGCTTTGTCGTTCCCAGCCTTAAAATAACACCCGAGGCCCCATCGCGGGCAGGGCTCAACCCAATTGATTAGCGGAAAATATCCTGCTCCGATTTTATCTATACGAGGTTTTTTGCCCCGTGAGCTTGCAGAGTTAGTTCTGGGCCCAACTTAACTTCCCCTGGTCCATTTACGAGAAGCTTCTCGTCTCTCTGCAATAAGCTTTACAAGTAAAAACTCTGTTCAATTGGAACTTTGGTATCGAGATGAGAGAGGTTAAAATACGCAGTCATCAAATTTGCACAGAGCAATGCAGAAGTGAAGAAAAATATTACCAAACTGAGAAGTCTGCTGAAACTATCAGCGTTTCTAAAATTATCCAAACCCTGGCTGGAGCCAAAGTCCCAAGACTTGGGATGAGAGACGAAAAAAAAGGGGAGGGCGGGCCAGTTAAGCCTCAATGCGCTATGTAACGGTCTCTCCGAAGCATAAAAACGCATGTCATCAAAGCGCTAAGCGGAAACCCGGACCTTCCGACCGTCAGCAAACAACACACGAGAATACGTGTACAAATACGAAGACAGTGAGGCAAAAGGATTTGTTGGGAGGAAACGTTGCTTCTGTAGAAACTATTTAAACAACACAGCCAGCCACAAAGTTTCTGGCTGCGGCTTTGGATCATGAATTATTGGGGGAGGACTGCACAGGGAGGGAGCCATACCCGCTTTGGTCATCAATCTGACGTGTTAGCTCGGGGCGCTAGTACCTGATTGTAAACAGGGATGAGCACCGTAGAAGCTAGCAAAAGCCCCGGCAGTTCTATGACATTGTCCGTTACGAAGTTTATACAAAAAGGACAGCAACGCTTCAAAATACGCTGTCTTCTCTGTCATTCTATCCTGCAACTTGTGGTGTCCTTGTAATACCCCGCAAAACAAAACAAATCAATTCAGTCTTTACTTCACACATCATCACCGCCAAAATGCCAGGCCGCACTTCCCCAACACCAAGTGTCATGACCCAAGAAGCCTACCGAAAGCGAAAAGAGGAACAGAACAGCGAAGATGAAGAAGAAAACATCAACTACGATTCCGACGACGATAACAAACCAAAGAAGCAAAATGATCAGCGAAAACGTCAAGAAGCTCACCTCGCTGGGTACCGACAACAAATGATGAAGACGACCGAAGGACCCCCATCAATAGAACACTCTCGCATTCCCTCCATCCAAGGCCCATGGATGAACATCCCCGACGACGATAGCGACGATGACGTCCCGCTGGCGATGCTGCAGGCTCGAAGTCAACGCGATCGCATGTCTCGCTTAGCAGGTGTTCGCTCGAACCCCAATCTCCGAGCTTCCGCGCAACAACACATGATGAGACCTGGTTCGGCGCAGGGAAAGCCCGATAACGGTTCGCATCTCCGCTTGCCATCTTTCGCAACGAATCTTCCCCAAGATCCTTTCCAAGACCCGTTTCAAGATCCATTTCAGACGAAGAAGCCCATGTTTACGGGCGGTTTGATCAGCGTTATTGCGAATGAAGAGCGCGCTAAGGCTTCCCGCCGAGGGACGCCGAGTGCGAGTTTTCAAGCGCCACAGAATCCGTTTGCTTTGACGGGTGCATCACCATATATGCCTTCACCGTATGGCGCGCCAATGCCACATCAATTATTGGGACCCCAAACACCTTCGGGTCAAATACATCAGCAGATACCGCAGGGCATTCAGGACCAGATGCAGTTTATACAAACGATGACGTATGGCGCGCAGCATCAGTCCAATAATTCATGGGGTAGCATGCCACAAAGACCGGGAACGAGTGGAAGCATGGCTCCGGCGGTGAAGCCTGCGCTGCCGGCTTATGGCGGATATGCTCAGAGTATCCCGCCGGCGGAGAGGAGTAATGTTGGGTTGCCTAGTCGATACAGGGCGGTGTCGAAGCAGAAGGCGTGATGTAAGGAAGACTGGGGGAAGCGATATGATACCTGACGCGAAGAATAATGCGACTTGAAGACTGTACTAAATATTTTATTTGTCAACTGGGTATTTGGCGTTCAAAATGCATGAGTAGATTACACGGCATGTATAATATAATTCTTTGTGATCGATCACAAATGAATCTCGAGTATCACTATGAACCATTGGATCTGTATTTCATGTCCGAAACCTATGGTATTCACTCTCATAAGATAAAGACAGTCTGGCCTCTAGCGGAAGCCAATCAATTGCCCGTCCATTCCCTTCAATTACCCAATTTTTAACAACACGTCCTAATCGACAAGCGAAGCAGTGAGCATCAGCCTTCTCCCGCGCGGAGCTATATTGAACCGATCCTCCATCTCCATCTCCCAATGCTTCATTTCTTCCGCAACTCTGAACCTCAAACCGGAGCGCATGACCTCGCTTACAGCCCAATAAAGCTCCTGCCACGCTAGGTTCTGTCCGATACAATTTCTCTTGCCAAGACTAAACGGTGTAAGAGCCGATTTCATCTCAGGAGTCTCGTTAAGCCAACGCTCGGGGACGAATTTCTTTGGATCTGGGAAGACTGAGGCATCGTGGTGGTGAAGCCAATTCTGCATTCCGATGACGGTGCCTGATGGGAGAGTGTATTGGCCGAGGGTCAAGGGCTCGGTGAGGAGGCGGGGGATGGTAGAGATGATCGTTGGGTGAGCGCGGAGTGTTTCCTTGATGACTGCGTTGATGTATGTGTTGTTTCTGATAGTCACGATATCATCATGTGGTATCGCCAGTACCTCCGTGCGCAAACGCTCCTGTATAGGGGCGTTCTCCGGTTTCGAGAGCTCGTACAGTAGATATGCCAACGTGGAAGATGTAGTACCCGATCCAGCAAACATATACCCCATCGCTTCCTCAACAAGCTCCTCATGAGTGAGTTTGCGACCCAAGTATCCCTCAACACCAGTCGCCAATGGCGTAAGCAAATACTTCTCATCGTCGGCACTCTTTTCAAGAAAATGATCGACCATCTCATAAGACTTCTCGCGCCAGTACTCTCGCTTAAGATATGAGTCACCGATGGCGCCTGGCAATTTGATACCAATGTTGAATCTAGCTACCAAGGGAAGGGCACCGTCAAAGAGCAGGGTGAGTGCACTTCCATCCATTGCCTTTTATCAAGGGGTCAAGCAGCGCAACGGACTGCAGTGAGTATGGGGGGCTACTCATCTTTCTTCGTGCAGCGTGCTGTTGGACATTTCTACCATGTCAAGTCAGCTATCAGGCCATCTAGTATGAAGCCAGTGCAGAATCCAGGAAGGGGTGACATGAAGGACAACTATACTCACATCATCTGGAAAATGTTGTCTTTACACACAAAGGTAGCAGCTTTATAGAAATCAGGGTTTTTGATCATCCCCTTGGTGTTGAGATAGATAGTGCGCAAGTGTCGCCAGTCACTGATAGACACCTCATTCGGACCAGTTCGTACAACGGGACCGTACTTCTTGTGTAATTCCTCAAGCTTCTACATTTCGGTTTTTCTATCAGCATTAGATCATGGGGGATGGTCGGAGATGCACATACGTATGCGCGACGGCCTTGTATGGTACTCAACCAAACCGTCGCTCCAGTGAGTTTTGTAGCGGATGGTCCGGGGACATGTCGAAGAGGACTGAAGAGTAAACGACCGATGATCTGCAAACTGTCGATTAGACGGTAATACCAGCAGAGATACGATAACTAACTTTAATTGACAAATAAAGCAGACATAGCGATAGTGATAGCACTGCGAGGAGAGCTTCTCGAGAGAAGTCCGGAATGTTATCAAATAAGCGGATCATGGCGACAAGCAGGAAGATGACAAGGGAGGAAACCGAGACTACTCTTAAAATTTAAGCCTAGGCTCTCGAGGGAGAAGATATTTGTAAATCCAACATGACTATTCGTCTTCTTAAATAACAGGAAGCCCGGAGGTCACTGCGGGGTCAAATAACGGTGATCTACGGGCTACTCGGCCCCTCATGGCCATGAGGCAGATCGGGATGTGGAGTGGAGTCCCGTTCTCACCAAGTCAGTTCTCTTCGATCCAGGCATCTTAAAGTTTCTGTGCCTCTCCTTTCTACGATTTCTATCTCAACTTTTGTTAGATCTATTTGAAACTTGTTTCTACTTATTTTGACCCTATCTGGCATAAACTTCATCAGAGAATAAACAGCGAGTCACGCGGCAGACCACGGTGATGGACAACGCCGCCTCTAACTACCCCGAGTCCAGTCTACCCCGCAAACCCGGTATTCAGCAAACGCCGGCCCGAGCTTGCATTTATATTGACATATGCGTCCTTCGTGTCAGGAATCAATTGAGGTAGTCACCTACGTTCAATGTCTTCAGCTTCGTGCCTGCTCATCAACTGAGGTGAGATGGACACTGATCCTAAGAGAGTCTGCACCCTACAAGCAGCCAATTATTTCGTACTGAGCTATGGATGATCAAGTCATAAACAGATGTCTTGGTAAAGACCATGGCATAAGAGATCTCTAGACGAAATAGCGGTCCGACGCTAGATCCGATTCAAAACACTTCGGCTGCTATATATAGACCACATCCCTGAATGGCCAGAGCGCTAGCACCAAGCTAGAGCACATTCAATGTCTGATCGGCTTAAAAGATATCGAATACGAAGAGCTACTTTTCCCCTGGTCATCAACCTGGAATTCGGCGACGCCGCTCACAATACCCACATCAATGCGCAATAAATATAAGAACACAGCGAGCCAAGCTTGATAACTACACCATCGTTCCTATGCATCTCGATTTCTCACCAACATGAAGTCGGTAATATTCACTATTGCCCTGCTGGTCGCAATTGCTATCGCAGCACCAAGCCAGTATGCGGCGCCTTCTCAAGTACAGACCAGAGTCGAGTGGCGAACGTTATCGAAATCAGCTCAAGCAGACTACATCAGCGCTGTGAAATGTCTGGATAAGCTTCCTTCCAAGATTGGATTGAAAACATCTCACTATAACGACTTCCCTTACGTTCATACAAAGCTTAATATCCAGAGTGAGTTCAACATCCTTCATATTTAGGCTAATGATGCTGACCCTGCTTAGTCCATTTCGTGGCTCAATTCCTGCCCTGGCACCGTTACTTTGTGCATCTTTACGAGACCTCCCTACAAGAATGCGGATATCGCGGTTCTATGCCCTATTGGGACTGGACACTTGATTCCAAAGATATGTCCAAAAGCCCAGTGTTCTCGAATGACAAAACGCGTGGGTTTGGTGGTAACGGCCTGAACGGAGGCTTTGTGAGCCCGGCGCGACCGAACCCTCTGACGATGTGTGTCCTCGATGGCGCATTCAACAACTTCACTGTGCAATACTACGACAATACGTTGAGGCCGCATTGCCTGAATCGCGGGTTCAACGACGGCTTAGGCCAGGCCGGCAAGTTTCAAGGCGACGCCTATTCGCCACAGGTGGTGTCGAAGATAATAAACACCTCCATGAATTTCAGTACTTTTGCCACAGATCTTGAGAATGGACCACATGGCGCTATCCATCAAGCCGTTGGAGGAGACATGGTACCATCAACATCACCTAACGGTAAGCTTCAAGACCCCCTCGATTTGTTTTGTAACTAACGGACCCTCTCATACAGACCCTCTCTTCATGCTACATCATGCACAGATCGATCGTTTGTGGTGGATGTGGCAGCAGAAGAGCCCTAAGCAGCGAAACTCGGACTATTCGGGTATACGCATTCTTGCGTCTGGTGCAGTAGATAAGAAAAAAGCAAGCCTGAAGGACGAGATGCCTATGCTTGGCCTCGGCCCGGATAAGGTTGTCTCAGAGCTGATGACAACGTCGTCGAACTTGCTCAATTATCGCTATGAATGATCAACACGAAGGTCGAGTTTAGAAGAGAATGCTAAAGTAAACTCAGTAAAAACTTCTTTAAACTTAGACTAGATTGCATAAGTCTTTTCATTACTTAGGATAGAGTTCTTAAGTTTTCTTGCCTCTCCCTGCCTCTTTACTAAGCTTTGAAGAACTCCATCTCTTAGAAAAGTTATAATGATACTCCTCCATCTGACTCATCTTCTGAAACGATTTCATCAGAGTGATAGCTCCGATAACTAGTTACTGCCGGATCTAACAGTGAATGTTCACCTTCAAATTCATCGCTCGAGGACGAAATGTTGTTGTAATGAGACTCTTCATCATCTGAGTCTAGATCTGAACATCTTTTCAGTCTAAAGTGGTATTGGCCACCGATTTTAGAACGCTCAAGATACCCGACTCTGGAGCGTGGACAATCGCGGCCGTGTTGATGATCAGGGTCAAACTGCTCAGTACAGGAGTACTGGAAGGTCAAAAGACAAATTCCACACTTATGACAGTGGCCGTCCCAACTACCATCGAAGCAATGCCAGCAAGTATTGCACAGGCCGTGACCTAGTGTGGACTGAAAATTCGACTCCGCCTCTTGATTTGAGAACTCTGGCCGAGGCTCATCGTACCAGTAAGGGCAGCGCTCCTCCCTACCACGCCAGAGCTCTTCGAATATCTCACGGCTATATCCATTTTTATACCTTGCTTTCCGAGGGTAATTGCGCCGGAAACTTGAGATGTCGTAGCCACAAATGTCCAGAACAGTGTCCCATAGATCACCCATCAAAGAGGACTGTGACATAGAGCAGGGCTTACACATGCTTCCATATGCGAGGTATGATGGTGTTTCCCCCCTGTTATCGGCCGTGCAAGGGTCAGTGCCCCTTGAAATGAGATACACCAACAGGTCTCGTCGCTCCAGGACCCTTGAAAATGATTTTTTGTTGCTTAAAAAGAACGCGTGAAGGCCAGTTTCCCCCCCGCCGAGAATCCGTAAGCTGTAGCCGTGGCTGATTAGAAGGTCCAAAGTTTGCCGCTCCTGTCCTGGATTGAAGTCTTCTGCTGAGAATTCTGGCCATGCTTGACAAAAGCGAAACACTAGACTGTAATCAGCGAGTCGGGGGCCTGGAAGCACGAATGGGCTAATACAAAAGGTGCGGTATAGTATGTTCCTGGTCTATTAACTTTAATAACGACCTCGTTCCGGATTATGCAATGATTCTCTTACCTCAACTCGGGCAATTAAGGTCAAGCTATTGACCAATATTGGATAACCCTTCAATTCAACAGTAGGATCAGCTCCAGCACATAAAAGAGCTTCTGAAAAGTCGAGATCATAGCCAAAATAGCACGCTATACTCAGAGGGTTGCTTCATTCAATACTCATTAGTTAGAGTCAATTCAAGGACTTAGGAAAGATAATACGTTTGCTTATTGCGATTCTGGGGAATCTGGTTCTTTTCTTGTGCAACCTCGTCAACATCTAACCCCTCCTCGATAAGAAACCTCAACATTGGAAGATTTCCGACCGCGTGCTTAGATAAGGAGTAGGATAGTTAGCTTAATACAGATTGAAAGTAATAGATCAATGTGTAGTGGATACTTACATGCAGTAAAGACCAGCCATTCTCATCATGGTCATGAAGGCTAGCTTTCTTCTGAACGATCAATCTCATAAGATCTTGAACCGATCCCTGTGATGCTACTTGGAAAACGTCCGAGTCGTTGGGGAGAATTTGACAAACTATTACTCGTGGCAACATGCTTGTGAATCGCTCGAACAAGAGCTGGCCCCGATGTACAGATACCGTAATCATTTTCTTCTTTGTCTTAGACCTCACGGTTAAATTAGCAAGGAACGCCCATCCGCATACTTCTCTGCCCGGAGAGTTGGGTGCTACGGGCAGGGGCTGCTTCCGTCGGTTTGTTGTTGTGACTGTAAGGACATTGTCGCCGGTGTCCATTCTTTTACGCTTTCTTTGTTGGAGGATACCGACTCTTGGCTGGGTAGCGTCAAAGGAGTTCATGGGTTCTCTTCAAGTTAGCCACTAGCTTCACATATGGCAGATAGACTTACCGCCGGTTTGGTTGACTCTCAAGGATTGGGCTGAGAAAATGAGACTTGTGAAAAGCTTCATTTCCTTCGAGACGTCTGCATCTTTATCCTCATCCTCTTCTCCCGTTTTTATAGAGTGCATACCATCCCCAACAGACTGCAATAGCCGCTCCAGGTCGTCGAATATTTCCTGTGCGTCATCAAACTCGATAGTGCATGGCTTCTTTTCAAGTAACCACATCAACCGAGCGATGGTGTCATTCAAAACAGTGTGCGGTGAGGTCGGCGAATTCTCGTCGTCGAGTTCTACAACCCTTGGTGAAATGCCTGATGACCCGATTTTAGTTTGAGAAGATGTACTGAAAGAAGATGCACTGGACACTTGCAATACTGCCATATCCTGCTGGAGCTGCTGGAGAGAAACAAGCACTTCATTTAATTGTGTTGCTGTAGGCGATGTGTGCTGGAGTTGCTGGATACCAGCAAGTATCTCCGTTGACTGTGTGGCTGTAGGTGATGACTGCTGGAGTTTTTGGACATGGGCAAGTATTTCCTTGGATTGTGTTGCGATGAGCGACGTCTGCTGGTCCTGCATGGTGCCCAGATATAGTGTGAGCAGTTGGGCATGCCTCCCGATCACATGACGGATCCGATCGAGGTCTTTCTCCTCAAAGCAAATCTTGAACTTTCGCCATAGTTGGCCTCTTCGGCCATCCGCTCCTGAGACATCGAGCTGGCGAAGCTTGGCCTCAAATCCAAGCAAATCATCTCTGCATTTCTTGACAATTTGCTCAAGCTTTGATCTATCGGCGGGTCTGGCTGTTGATGACACCACTTGCAATATTCTCTGCAGAATACTCTGGAGCTGGTACACTTCATTATTGATAGAGCTAAGGATTTCGGGACCGTCTTTGATTGCTGACAGGGCGCCGTAAATTGACTTGGTAGCGGAAAACGCGACAGTCACAAACGTGAGTATGCTGGCGGTAGCACCCACGGGCTCCATGGTCGCTGATACTGGCTGCTGACTATGGGATGAAGGTAGCAAGGAAGAGGGTTTTCATGGCAGAGCCAACGCGATGTTGCAACGGTAAAGAGGTGATGAATGAGGGAAGATTGCCAGGAGGCTTTTTGCATTTTTACTCAGAAAGCAGGCACAGCCTGATTTGTGACATTGAATGTACATTTCACTACAGCCCCCAGGGGCTATTCACGGTATGACATGGCATCATTTCATTGGTGCGTGTTCAACGCGCAGTTGCGCAGAACGTTCCCAGTGGTTGGTCTATGCGCGCATTTTGCAATTACTGAGACCCTGGTCATCGACAAAGATGCGCTTCCTCATGACTTTCTTACCCGCGACGGCATCAATCACATAGACTGGAAGCGGAAGAAACTCAAAAACCGCATCTACATCGCCAATAAAGGCGGAGGGGAACATGCCTGACATGCACAGGCGTAACGGGACAGAGACCTCGAGGAGCATCGTTATAAATGCAATATGTGCGTCATGAACTTTAATTGTGCGGCAAAACAGCTTGAGCATGAAGCAGGTCATCCCCATGAACGCCGAATGGAGGAATATGCAGCTGGTATCACTCGACCGATCGTATAACTACATATGTGTTATCATACCTGCTTATAGCAGGCTCCCAGCCAGACACGTTTCAATATTCACATAGATACGCCACGACACGAAAAGAAGATCCGTGTGCTACAAGGGCCTATATTCAGGGGGGCCAAAGCCTCTTTTAAAACCCCAGCCATACGCCGGCTAGGTTCAGAGCCGCAAATTACTAAGTCAAGTTACGTACATTGCAAGTAGATGAGACACACATGTGTTACGCCTTGGGAAATGCCTAGCAGCATGCATTTCTATATTATAGCCGCTCCTAGCCTCTGAGTAAATTTAGCCAGCCATTAAAGAAGTGATGGATATGTTCTCGACTCTGACACACCTTGGTGTGCCCGACCCAAAGCTTAACTAATATAAGGACTTAGGTAACTTAGTATAAACTTAGGATGGGTTTAGGATACCTTTTATAGAGTTTATTTTACTACTGTTTCTTATATCTCTAAGGTGCCTAAGCTAGAAGAATATTTTAGTCGTCCTCTCTTAGTTTTTAAAATACAGTACACAGACTGGTATTTAGTATTAAGGTAAACTTATTATCCTTATCCTCCTAGTCTGGGTGTATGGCACTCTGGAGGCAAGCCACTTAGTAAAATGCGTTCTAGCTCCGAGATTACAGACTCTGGCCGGCTGCAGGTACTAAATAGCTTGAGAAAAGAATATGTATATTTAATTGGGGGCTTGCCTGATTGAAATTATTTCTTTATAGGGAATAAGAATATAGATCTTCACTTTCACTATAGAGTTGAAGTATAACTGCTTGTTTCTATCCCTGTATATACGGGATCAACTTGAAGCCCCTAAAACACATGCTTCCACATAGTAAGGACTATAGTCAACACCCTCACCGCGATTATCTAAAACAGCTATATACAACTTCTGAATTTACCTCGTCCCTCTCAGTGCCATTTCGATTGTACTGGCACCCTATCGCTTCTCCGCAAACTAACTCTGTGGCGCTCTGAATTCGTTGTAAATGGGTAGTGATTTCGGCAGGAAGGATTAGTGCACGCCCCAGGAACGCCTGGCGGTCCAGAATATGTATATGATTCTGGGCTGATTGCATGGTACCAGTCGTGACTGGGTCCATTCCAA
Organism: Fusarium napiforme; assembly: GCA_013396005.1. Taxonomy (NCBI): domain Eukaryota; kingdom Fungi; phylum Ascomycota; class Sordariomycetes; order Hypocreales; family Nectriaceae; genus Fusarium; species Fusarium napiforme. The sequence continues at coordinate 13,701 of JAAOAO010000024.1, forward strand.
TCGGAGTTTCTGACACATATTTTTCTCTCATACCGAAAGCAAAGACGAGTGATCGATTTATCAGGCCCGCAGCGGCGAGGCTTACAAAACACCGACAGCCCGTGAGCGCGATTCCCCCGATCGTCGCGATCCTTGAGCTCCCCGCCTTTGGGCCGTTTGCTGATGGGTGTCCACATCCTCTCTTCTGATCCAGGGTTGTCTGCGGGGAAGAAAGCGTCCAATTCAAGAGGAGTTTTCGTGCTGCGCTCTGGGACAATACACTGCGCTCCCTGCAGGCGAACGGATTGAATAGCCTCGAGTACTTGGTCGAGTGCTATGCTGCTATTCTGACCTGGCACAAGAGTCCGACATTTCTCCGCCGAGACGACAGTGAGTGATAGGGACAGGCCAAGCCTGCCGTCATAAGAGCTACTTATCTTGGCCCTGGGGACTTCGTAATGACAGAGATCGCTTTCCAAATGACTTGGATGACTGCAGGTATGAACCTCTGTCAACCCACCCGCTCGCATACCCTGGTTTCTTATGTCATGCCAAAACAGGACCTTGTGTTCGCAAAGACGAACGTAACCCGTTGTGGCAATGCATCGTCGATTTGATTCCTTTTGCAATTCTTCACGGGAAAAACATGAAGATGGATGTTCAACATGGCAGGTGCGGCAGTATACCCAATCTTGGTCGTCCCGGGCGGCAAACTTGCACGTTAATGAAACACCACGTCTCTGCCTCTTTTCGACTTCTAATTGGCAGGCTTCGCAGATCTTGTCCTTTCTGACGAGATTTGCGAGTTCTGTTGTGTCTTGACATCCTATCCTGCGCTCGAAGCAATGAGCGTTTCTGTATATCAAGTTCCTGTGCTTTGATCTAGCAATAGGAGAGTCAGTTTTATAACCGACACACCATGCACAGCACCCTCTGTCTGAAAAAGGATGGGATAGAAAAATCTTTTCTCTAGCCAGACGTCTGAATTGCCGGGATACCTGCCGAAGGATAAAGAATGCACACCGAGACTTTTGGTCGGTGCCTTCATATATTTGGCGAATGATATGCAAGACGATCTCTTCTGGCAGAACGGCCAGTTTCGATGCAGTCAAATGTTTGTCGAGCTTTTTCTTTATGCTAAGCTGCAAGCTAAATGTGTTATTTGCAGTTGAGACTTGCGGCTGAGAGTTAATTTCAGTAAGGAGAACCCCTCTTATGATCTTTGGTTGTGTAAATAAGCGCTTTAAGCCCTCAAACTCGTCGTGTACGATAGTGACTGGATCTTCGGCATGTGGCTTCTCCGATCCCCCCAGGGTCTTTGGTGTAACTAAGCCATCCAATTTAGGTTGAACCTTTTTCACTGCATCGTTGTCCAAAGTTGTCTGCTGGATTCGAGAATTCGTTGAGCTCTTGGTGGTTTCAATCTTGGGCATCTTCAAGCTTATCGAGGCCTTCATCTCAACCGTTCTCATGGGATGAATGCTTTCCACCTCTTCTTCCATTTTAGTTAGTGGCAGTAGTAGGAAGCGGTTCTGAATCTTAACTGAACAGTCTGGAGGCATAACTTTGCGGCAGCAGCAAAAGAGAGTATATAGCCAGCGTTTCAACATACTGGATGCCTGCGTGCGGTCTTCCTTCTCCCTTTGACATATGACGTTGTGTCCAACAACGTGTGTGGGGCGAGACGCCAGTTTTCGGGGGTAGAGCCACATATTTATATAAAGGACCGGCGCCAATATTTAAACTCGTGTGTGAGGCGCGTGATGTGAGCTATCAGCTGTGGGGACTATAAACTCAGAATACTCTTATCAAATTCAATCCAGGCAATATTTAAACTCTATGCTGTGTGTCATCAAGAGTGTAAATGAAAAAGTTAAACTCTATAAGCCTTCTGCCGAAAGCCAGTCTTTAAACTCAAAGCTAGTAGGCTCGGCATTTGTGTTAAGACCCCGATTACCTCGAATGCTTTGTTCCAGAACGAAAGCCGGGAATACCAAATCATACCATTTGTTAGTCCTGACTGGTTCACTGCCTCCAATATCAATAGTCATGAGTTCACAGACTCGAAATGCTATAGCCGGGCTTAGGTATATCAAGAGGTTAACTTATCAGCCAGTCTAGTCAGATTCATACCAACTTTTGTCTTTTATCGGTGTCCCGAATAGCTAATGTGCGAGAACAGCGCTAGAGAAAAGAAAAGGTTTATCTTAAAGGGAATTGGGGATTTTTATAGTAAGAAATACCAAGATGTACAGCCATTTGGGTTCTTTAGAATTTGCGTGGAAAACGTCTTAACCAGGAATATCAGCTTCGAGTCAGACCGCCTAGCTGCAGTGGCAGGTGTTGCAAAAAGAGTTTCTCAAGCGACAGGAAGTGGATATGCCGCAGGCCTATGGATCGAGGACAGCTTCAAAGATCTAAGATTTGAGAGAAATAGTCATGAGAGGGGCGGGCTTGAGAACTATATTGAGTCGCTTCGGGATAGACACCTGACCATAGTGCCTACAAAGTCGTGGCTTGGGCATAGAGTCGGAGTCTCTTGGGGTTCGAACTTCTCGTCTGTGAATCGCGAGACTTTAGAGCTTGACGGTGGAGATTGGGAGTACGGGTGCGAATACCTCGACATTACCACTGACAAAGTTGGCGACAACTTGTTTGGCCAAGCAACCCTCGGCACTTTGGCGGTGACCACAAGAGTTACATCTTTGAAAGAAATAACAGTGCACTGTGAGGGAGACGATGATGACCTGATAAAGGAGATGTTGTTTACCCCGGAGTATAGCAGCCAAATTGCCTGCAGTCTCAAATGGAACTGGGACGTTGATGTCCCGAACACGCAGAGGCATCTCGCTGATAAGATTCTGGCCAATGCATTTTCTACCTGCTTGTACGAGCTAAACAGCGAAATTGAGAACTTGTATGTATTTATAGTGTATCCGGCGGAGAAAGAGGGCGACTATTACAGAATAGAGTCCTTTAAAGCATAAAGCTCAGCAGATGACGATGAGGATGAGTACACTGGGTATCTCATAGCAGAGAAGTGGAAAGAGAAAGAAATTTCTGAATGGTGCTTGAATATCTTAACAGTGCACTATTCTGTGAAGACAAGCTGCTCTGCATATGGTGAAGTGGATCATTGACGATGTGCCAGCGGCCTTGACACTGTGAACAAACGGCCTTTGGTCCCTACAACTCACTTAGCGTTCGCCCAATCAGCTTGATGTATCACATGTCTCACAATATTTCGTGATAATTAGTGCACTAGACGTTGCAGCAAGGAAACCGTTGGAAGTCTGTGGAAGGCTCCCGTCGGCTCATCGATGCCATGTTGGTATTCCGCTCCCTGTATTGTCTCATCCAATGCAGCCCGGTGTATATCGCCGGGTCTTGTGAAGCCCGTCCTCCAGCAGCTGCAGGAATGTTGCACACCGCTCAAGCAGCCACTAAAGTTCCATTGTCTTGTAGATCGATGGAAGAGGACGAATCTTCCCATCAGGTATCAACACGGCCTGCAGCCACAGACACGTATCACTCGGCTGCGCGCGGCTTCAGTTCAAGCCCGATTATGACATCAAGCAGTAAGGCTTCACATGCTAAGCACGAACCGTGTCTGTTAGCGCCGCCAATACCCGGATAGCTAGGTCATATCTTGTCAGTGGCGGCGGCAATCTACACCGCGATATGCATCGAGACTAAAAAGACAGATGTGCCGCTGCAAGATGGGACGGGACGGGGCTTCACTCCGACTGTCCGATAACTCACTCTTAGGCAGATCGACAGGACCTACTGTCATAAGTAACAGGTACCGGGCAGTTGCGCCTCACGGACGCGTCTGCAGCCCCTTGTTTGTCCTGCATGTCTCATTACCCCGCCTTGCCTAGGTCGAACTTAGGAGTGGGATGTAAGGACCACGAACCGGAAGGTTATTGCAATCATGCTTTTTTTCATGGAGGAAGTTGCGGCTCTATGATAATCCGTATACAATTGGAATTGTACGCCGAGGAGTCTTAGCCTCTTGAAACAGAGAACACGGTTCTTCGCTACATAATGCCAATCCTTAATGCAACTAATGGCGTCGCTAGTTTCTGATCTCTGAAAGACCGAGTACTGAGACACGGGTAATTCTGTGGCGGGCTGAATCTCAGACAGAAGAGGGGGGTTTCGGACGGGCCGCTTTTCTTTTAGGTGAGACATACAGACTGTGCAACCAGGCACAGCGAAACCTGTCACAATTGAGATCTCTTCTAACCCCGCTTCCCCGTTGACGGGCGATCGGTAGAGAAAAACATCTCATTGCTGGCTCCCGCCTAGTCTTCCATATCAGTGTAGAACCTCTCCAAGAGGAAGTTTTCTCAATAACGTTGCGAACCAGTAAAATATCTGAACGAAACCCTAGGTACCTGGTTCCATGAATAAAGGGAAAAGAGGTATCCAGGTCTTCCCCGGACTCATCGTCGCGATTGTGTAACCCCGGCCGACAGCCAGATCAGCAGTCCGCCCAATGGTATGATGCAGATGATTTCTCTTCTCTCAGAGGACAGCACGGAGAACTGACTTACCGCTAGATCGTCGTCCTACTGTGTCTCAGTGGGTGGTTGGAATTTGATGTGCCGATGGCCCGGAAGTGAGAAAGTCATGCCAGTATCCTGTAAAATGCGACTGGTACGTGCAACTACATGATGCACGGTGACATGGGGCAGTGATTCTGGAGATAATTGGACTGCGGGGATGGATTGTGGAGGACAGTTGTGAGACAAGAGAACAGTTGTACGCGTAGGCTGATCTACAAGGTGCTCTCTCGCCTGTTTCTCACGGTCGCCCAGAGGAATCTTTGTCTATAAGAGCCCGCCAATCTCCCACCGAACCTGAACACAAACTCTCAACTCAACTCTCCTCAGCTTCACTCATCAACTCTTTCAACCAATCACTTAACATCACTCACTCACAATGGGTTACGGCACTCTCGAGAACGGCGACTGGCTCATGGTCGGCATGAGCATCTTCAGCAAAGATCGCTCCGTCGAGCTCCGCATGCAAGACGATGGCAAGCTCGCCATCTACTACAACAACCGCTGCGCCTGGCAGAGCACCGACCAGCAGATCAGCAACGCAAAGGGCGCCATTATGCAGGGTGATGGTAACTTCTGCATTTAGTAAGTCAATTCCTGCTCCATCTATCCGTTTTATTAAGTTATTGACTCACATATTACAGCGACAAGAATGGCAAGGCTACTTGGCACACCAACACCGCTGCTCCCAGCGGTGACAACAAGACCTTTGTCTCTGTCCAGGATGACGGAAATCTTGTTTTGTACAAGAATGGTGGCGCTACTCCCATCTGGTCTTCTAAGAGCAACAAATAAGTTGGATGGCTGGCTTGGCCGTCATGTGAATCTGGTTGTTAGCGGGTACAGTTAGGGATTGAGATACCTAGACAAGTTCTACTTGCCAAATAATGCATTCCTCATATCACATATAGCCACCAATAAAGTTGAATCTGGAATAGATACCGCATTTTGTATCAAGTGCCCATGTGTCCGGTCTTCACAGATCCCCCATCTTTGTTTTGCGCTTCGTTCAACTGTTCTCATGATATCTCCCAACCACGAAAACATGTCAAGGATTGGCACCGCCTAGAATCCACCACAGTCAATTCGTTTCTGATTATAGTATGTCGAATCTAACAACGTTATTGAAATATACACATGAGAAGTTAAGTCGGGAAAGTCTTTCGAAGTCTAAAGAAATATCCCAATAAAATCCGGAGAGCCTTACGCGCTGCAAACGCTCGTGAATGTAAAGCTGTCGAGATCGATCTGGATTGTGTCCCAGTCTCCTCTACAGGTAATGGCAACCTCTACATCCGCCTGCGCGACAGTCTGACCTAAAGTAGACCAAGACACGCTACCTGACGTCCAATCGCCAGTGACCAAGCCTATGTTCAAGGGAACGGTCGTATCCTCCCCGATCTTGACCTGGAGATCACATGCAGTGGTCATACCAACCCTGGCAACAACAACCCGGTAATAGTAGGAGAATTCGTAGGCGCCGTTCAGGTTCGTTAGGGTCTGCTTGATGTATTCTCTCCCCTGGCTCTGACCGGCGTTGTAGAACATGGTCCTGTTGCACAATGTATTAGCATGTACATAACAGAAATCGTTCGATAGAGTAGCGTACAGAGCCGTAGTTCCAGCTTGAGTTTCCCGATTAGTGATCATAGCGTTGCCGGTCCAGGGTGCATAGCTGCTGAGATAATCATCAAAACCCGGGTTAACAAGCAATTGGGTTTCAACGCAGCCTGGCACAGCAGTGGTGGTGGTTGCCGCGAGGGTAGTCGTGGTAACGGCAGCGCTTGTCACGACCGTTGTTGAGGGTCGACAGAGGCCGGCTTCGGCTCCGGTAAGGAACGCAGTGATGGCCACGACGTTGAGGAGGGTAAAGCGGACCATTCTGGCGTGCGTCACGGAAAATAAATGTTTAAACGAGTGGATACGACCGCAGGGATTGCATCGTGGTTTGAGAGAATGTGCATACCGAGACGTTGCAAGAGGCGAAATTTAAGTAACGGTGTGCCATCTGTGTATCCCCTTTTAAACCCGGGTACCGGTATCTACGGAGTAAACATCAGCTCATTCCTACAGGTGTACCTGGCGCTAAACAACGGCTTGGCAAGAGGCTATTGCCAATAGTGCGCTACAGCTAGTCGCCTTTGGAGATAGTATGCGTATAACGGACCTGTCAGCAACGCCACTGTAGTCCATTTGACCAAATAAAGTCAATAGACAACCAACAACTAACACTTTAGCCAGGGGTTCCGGATTATTTATTCCGCTGTTGGCCTACCCACAAGTCTTTGGCACTCGGCTCATGCTCCATAGCTCAGATCTGCCGCAACCCCCGAGCTTTCCGGAATTTAAACAGTCAATTTGGTTGAAGAGGGGTTATCAAGCTAACGTAGCCGCATTACACTGATGGAGTGGTCGATCTGGGGCTCTATGGCAGTGAATTCCTTCAAGGCTAGTATGATAATGAGTTCTAACTTTATGTACCAAATATATCCGAAGTTAAGCTCCGACGCCCCAGGACCTCTAAAGCTGCTCTAATACCGCATACTCCTAAGCGTCGCAAACTCGCGTAAACGCAAGAGTATCAACGTCAACCTCAATGCCAGTGAACTCTCCATAACAGGACAAACCAAACTCGACCTCTGCCTGCGCAATTGTAGCAGCACCCATATCCATGATGACGCTATATGTCTTCCAGCCACCGACGCTGTCACCTATTTCGCCGTAAGTACTCACAGATCCCGCCGTGAGCTGAATATTGCAAGTGAAATCAGCACCTTGGCTGATACTGACGACTCGGTAGTAATAGGAGAATTTGTACTGGCCGCTCAGATTCTGGAGGGTCTGCTTGATGTAGTAATCCGGTACACCGTTGACGAATGTCATGGAGCTAGTTCGTGATTCATTAGCATGGGAAGAGTAAAGATGCGGGTTTTGAATTAAACGTACAGTGCGTTGGTGCCGGATTGGGGCTGGTTTTGGGTGAGGGCGGCGTTGCTGGTCCAAGGTGCAATATCGCTGTTGCTGTCGTCGAAATTTGGGTTGACAAACAGCTGGGTTTCGACACAGCCTGCCGCTTCAGTAGTCGTGGTAGACTCTGCCTCAGTTGTAGTAGTAGGCTCCGCGACGACTGTAGTGGTAGATCCAGCCTCGGTCGTGGTGGTAGATTCTGCCTCATCTGTAGTCGTAGTGTCTAGCAGGGCTGTAGTGGTAGTCTCCTCTGCGATCGTAGTGGTTGTATCCGCCAGGCTCGTAACGGCAGTCGTATCGATTGATGTAGCGGTAGTATCAGCGGTAACCGTCGATGTGGTCTCGGCAAGGCTTGTCGCAGCGGTCGTCCTTGGCTTACAAGGACCGGCTTCGGCGCCGAGGAGCAGCGTAGCAATGGCTGCCAGGTTGAGCAAAGAAACGCGAACCATGATGTTGCAGTGGTTGAAACGAGTGGATACGACTGCAGATATCGCAGCGTGAGGTTAACGAATGTAATTATTGAGGGGTTGCAAGAGGCAAGTCTGAGTTGCAAACACCAAGTGTCAGGCGCCCCCTTTTACTTTATTATTAGCTACCAACAAATATTGTTAGCTCTTCTTTGCGGCTGCAGTAGTCCTGGCGCTAAGGAGGCTATTGTCAATAGTTCGTGACGCTATTGAGAAGATGATCAAGTTAAGCATAAGACACTAACCGACTTCGGAAATATTATGCTTATAGCAGAGATGTCCTACAGGCTTATGCAGGTCCCTGTAACGAACTCAACAAATGATGTCGTCTCAATTGCCAGCGAAAGATCCACGTCACCAGCCAACACTAACAGGCCTTTTAGCTGCATAACACCGATCTTGTAGCTTTCTGCCTCTGTTTTTGGGGCTGAGATATGCGTAATCCAAGACGATTTCTAAAGTAAATCAAGTCATACTTTAACTGACAGATCAACAGTGTAGGCGAGGAACTTTACAGGATCGACTTTGAGTCGTAAACGAGACGACGGCGAGATAAAGCCAAAGTCTCAGTGCCGGGTAGCTCGTTGCCTAACATTCTTGGCACTGGATGTAATATCTCGGTTTAGAATGTAAGTGCTTTATTATTTAAAGCTCTAACCTTTACTATCTATGCTTCAGATGCATTTTTGTCTAATAGGCAGTTAAATTAAATATCTAAAGCTTCAGCTAATATAATAAGTTCAGACCCAAGTGTTGAGCGTAATTGAGATAAAAGTCTGTACTCCGTAAACGCCCAGGATATCTCACAATAGATAAAGTATTTTACTTAGATATCAGCATACTCTGTGTTTTAATCCTTATAAATGAAGAAACATTAGCTCAGATTCATTCAAGCTCAAGAAGGCATTCAGTGAGTTTATGTTCAACTTGTATTTCCTGGTCTGTCACTTCACGTGACAGATGACTGTTAGTCATCCGTGTTCTCACGCGATGTTCTTTGTTCTCTGAGCCAACTGCCTAAAGCTCAATCTCACCTCTCTCAATCCCTCTGCAGCTTCCGATGAGATTACTACAACACGCGCGCCGGCTTTGAGTGGATTGGTCATTCCAGGAACAAAGAACGCGGCGGGGGCTCAGCAAGTCGACCTCCCACGAAAAACGAACAAAGACGTTTTGGAGCCGGATCACATTGAGGCCGTTCTCAATGATGAAGACAACGATGACGAGCAAGAAGCAGTTCATGCCTTTGAGATTCCCGACAACGCTGTTGAAAGCGTCCAAAAGCGCTGCCTGGACCTGTCATACCCCATCCTAGAAGAGTACGACTTTCGCTGTGACAACATCAATCCCGACTTGAACATTGACCTGCGCCCAAACACCCAAATTCGACCGTACCAAGAGAAGAGCCTTAGCAAAATGTTCGGTAACGGCCGCGCCAAAAGCGGCATCATAGCTCTCCCATGCGGCGCAGGCAAAACCCTCGTCGGCATCACAGCAGCATGCACCATCCGAAAAGGCGTCATTGTTCTCTGCACAAGCTCAGTTTCCGCTGTGCAATGGCGCAATGAGTTTCTCAAATGGTCAAACATAAGTCCTGAGGACATCACTACTTTTACGTCTGACAGCAAGGAGAAGTTCTCTGGGAGTACTGGTGTCATTGTGACGACGTATTCAATGGTTACGAATAGTCGCGAGCGTGCGCATGACTCCAAGAAGATGATGGACTTTTTGGCAGGCCGGGAATGGGGATTGATGCTTCTCGATGAGGTCCATGTCGTTCCAGCTAATATGTTTCGACGTGTTATCTCGTCGATTAAAACGCACTGCAAGCTTGGACTCACTGCCACATTGTTGCGCGAGGATGACAAGATCGATCATCTCAATTTTCTCATCGGGCCAAAGTTGTACGAGGCAAACTGGATGGAACTATCGCAGCAGGGGCATATCGCCAAGGTGCAATGCGCTGAGGTCTGGTGTTCTATGCCGACTGTCTTTTACAAGCAATACCTCCAGGTCTCGTCTCGCATGAGGCGAACACTAGCCGCTATCAATCCCTCCAAATTCCAAGCTTGCCAATACCTTATCAACTATCATGAAGCGCGCGGCGATAAGGTCATTGTCTTCTCTGATGAGCTCTACTCCTTGAAACTCTACGCGTATAAGCTGAAGAGGTACCTTATTTACGGGGGAACAAGTCAAGAGGAGCGCCTCAGGGTTCTTGATCATTTCCGTCACAACCCCGAAGTGAATACACTATTCTTGTCAAAGATCGGCGATACATCACTGGATCTCCCCGAGGCAACTTGTCTTATCCAGATATCTTCACAATTCGGCTCCCGCCGGCAAGAAGCACAGCGCCTAGGCCGCATCCTGCGAGCAAAATGGAGAAACGACGAGGGCTTCAACGCTTTCTTCTACTCGCTCGTCTCTAAAGATACGTCCGAAATGCACTTTGCGTCAAAACGACAGGCATTCCTCATTGATCAAGGCTACGCGTTCAAAGTCATCACCAAGCTAGATGGTATCGAAAAGACACCCGATCTCGCATTTTCTACTGCGGCTGAACAACGCGAGCTACTGCAGGGAGCGCTGCTTGACAACGAAACGACGGTCGATGATGAATTTGCTGCGGATGATCTTTGGGGTGGGGAGAAGACTGGCGGAAAGGGGAAGGGAAAGACTACGGTGAGGCGCGTCGCGGGTTATCTCGATCAACTTAGTGGTGTGCAGGATATGGCGTACATTGAACGGAACTCATCTGCCAACAAGGGTCTGAAGAGGAAAAAGGGTGAAAAGAGCCACTTCTTCAAGAAGATTGATCGAGAGAATAAGCGGCAGAAGAAGAAGTAATAGGCCTCTTGTCTGTCACTGATATCATCTATCCCAAATAAGAATAGCTTGTAAATTCAGATAAATACACGCTAGTTTCAGGTTGTCCATCAAAGGACTCTCTAGCTTACTTATATCCTTCTGTCATTTAGGGTCTATATCTCAATCTATGTGTATAAAGTTTTGATATATTTAACTTCAGGCCTTTGCACATTGTTTTACAACTGGCGGCATCTTTTATCGCCATATCTTTGAATGAGAAAATGAAAGACGTTAGCAAGATAGCTCATTGTTGATGCTCATAAAAGTCTCGCTCTTTGTGATGTTCTATTTTTGATCCATTCCTTTGTCCAAGCTGTATTCTTTGTTAGTGATGTCTTCAAACAATGAGGGTTAATAAGGAGTAAGAGATAAGTGCTACATACTCATAATATCTATCAATAGCATTGCGGTATAATTATCTACTGGTCACCCGTTTCTCGCTCCTTCACTGATCCTCACAAACTGCTTTCAACATATTATCATCAACGCTTATTACTTACATAACTTACAGACGTATGCTGCCACCACTGTCTTTCTACATCTTATCTTACTGGAGTCCTTTTAACTAACTGTTCTTGTCTAGATGGCTACCATTTTCGATCTCAGGCAAGTCTGTGCGAGCCTTGAAGCTCTTGGATGTCCTCAACGTGAGTCATAACTCGGTTTCATTCTGATCCCATGGCTTATTAACATCTACTAGACAACAAGAACATCATCCTGCAGACTAAGGCGTACAGCAATCCTGGTAAGATACTCACTGGGAAAGATCTCTCTGTTTATATGGAGAAGAAAGCACTCTTGACGTTGATAAAGAACTACTAAGGCAGGTCTCATTGCATCGCAAGTTTCTCCTATTGTTTATGGTTTTCAATGGCGTCTGATTTTGGTGGATTGTTGTGTAAATTGGCTGTTTTATAGACCAGACATGAGAATCCATAAGAGTAGCCACATTTCCTAGATTAAGACCAGCGATGGGACAAGGGATTAGATAAATGACTTACTTATAGCAACTTAACATCAAATAAACTGGGCCAGCGCCTTACTGCCGTCACATGGATTATCTGTAAAAACCATGTCTACCAAAGCCTTAGTATCGATGAGTTGCTCGACAGACCTGAGCCACGTGCATGACCACCTTGACAATTGACTCCTGATATATTTTAAGCCTTTATGTGAAATACAACGTTAATCGGGCTCTCAAGCCACTTAAGCATAGCCGTCAAATTCTTACCTTCCTGGTTTCTCTGCAACTCCTCCTTTGCCAGCTTCAACGGCGAGATCCCCTTGTTATTCTGCTTCCTCACATCTGCACCACGCTTCACCAACCACTCCACCGCACTAACCCTCTTCTTCATCACAGCATGGAGTAGCACCGTGCTGCCCTCATTGTCAACCGCGTCTATTTGCGCGCCCCGCTTGATCAAATAGTCCATGGCAGACGTTTGTTGACTCTGCACAGCTGTGATCAGAGGCGTCAAGCCATTGTTACCGATTCCGTTGACGTTCAAGGCTCTTTCCTCGAGAAGATATCTGATTATGTTGAGCTGCCCCCTCTCACAAGCGATGATGAAAGCTTCCCAGCCGGGAACACCCTCCTCGGTATAATCGTCGCAGCCCTTTTCGAGCAAATACCGAACAACCTCAAGATGGCCTTTCCCAGCAGCCATTGTAATCGGCGTTCCTCCTGTACCAAGAAATACCGGTCTTGTGGCACAGATGTTAGCCTTGACTCCTGTTTCCAGAAGTAGCTTGACAATGTCCAGGTAGCCGCCGCATGCTGCCCAATTGATAGCACTGCCGTCACCAGGAAGAACACCGAAACCAACATCCCTGCGGATATGCATATCAGCGCCGCGAAGGAGGAGGACGCGGACAGTGTCCAAATGCCCGTTGTATGCCGGGTACCCAAGGGCCGTCCAGCCATGGTGTTTCCCATCGATGGGATCGTTTTCATCAAGTAGCTCAACTACTTTGAGGATGTCGCTCGTTTTCGCTGCTGCGACCAGGCTCTCCACGGTGTTAGGAGTCATCTGCGCTCCTATTCCTTTGTGGGTTCGGTTGCGCGGGATGTGTTTATTGGAAAAGCAGTATTGGCAGAATCGTTCACCACAGGAGCAGCGGACATTGCTTGGCCTCTTTTCACATTTAACGCATAACTCCTTGTCCATCGTCCACTAATGTAGAAGAGTACCCTACCGGTTAGTTTTGTGATGCCAAATTCATGCGGCCGTCTTCATATTTGAATGGTCCCTCTCCATTCTAGTTCGCAAGAGGGACAAGGTCCCAAACTTCAGCCGCATTCACAAGACGGCAAAACGCCCGAGTGCATGACACTAACTCAAGCCTACAGGTCCATAGTTCAATGTTAGTGTTCAGCTCAACCTTTTGAAGGAGGGTTGCAGTTAGCGCTGACCAATAGGTAAAAGGTATTGCTCAGCCGACTTTGGTAGTTTGAGCATGTTACTTTTATGCCTCGTTGGGCTGAAACCATCATTGCGATGTTCCAAACAATTAGCGTACCGCAAGTCCTGTCGACACATTAATAGCAGAATTTATATTTTTCACATAAGGCTTTCTACTAATCATGAGATTATGTCCATTCTTCTCTACCAACCCAGATTTGTCTTGATTCTTGGGTTTCTCCATGTCCCGATATCAGCAGAACAACCTTCTATGGAAACAGCCCAAGATTAACTGGTGCGTTACGCATTTGATCCTCCTGTATTTCCTGGATCAAACCCTCACGATAATCCTCTATGTTAAGATCCATGTATCCACGAGGAGCCCATTTCCGCGCGCAGACAAAGAGCGTCCTTCCATTGATGCTGGTGTCAGACAGGATCCTCAGCGCGCATTCACCAGCATCTTCAGCCGTTGCGAACTCAACCCCTAATCTCTCAACTTGGTCGAATTGGTCATTGGAGAGAATACCTGTGCGTATGTACCTGTATAGGCAATTAGTCAGGCTTCTGAGCTTTCTACAAGGAAGGGTGATATACCATGGCGCGATGACATTCACTCGGCTCCCATAGTAGAAAGCCGTCCTTCGCAAAGCATGCATTATTCCGCGGACCGCCCACTTCGTGCTGCTATACTCTGGAGATCTTGGAACGTCGAGAAACCCAGCACCTGAACTGATAAGGATCAAGCAGGTGTCTTCTTGCTCCTCGTTGACTTCGGTACCATTCTGGGACACGAAATAGTGCATGGCTAGCTTTGATGTATACAGCGCTCCTTTCAGGTTCACATCGATGATCTGCAAGTCTGGCTTCTTCGGTTCCTGGTCTTTGCCTGCGAAGTGGATGTAAGAGAAATACGTGACGCACAGTAAGGACGGAGCTCTTACCGTCAAAAGTGAAAGTCTGGTCTTCTTTTGTCATCCCAGCATTGGCTATCACGTAGCGAATCTCCCCAGATGAAGATAAATGAGCGGCTTCCTTGAACAAGCGAACTTGATCTTCCCAAACGGTTGCATCGCATTGAACGAACTTTGTGCCAGCAAGTTCGGAAGCCAATTTCTCCCCAGAGTCGGCATTCTTATCGCCGATTACCACTTTGGCTCTGATAGATATCAGTACTCATGGCATGTGGAGTTTATGGAACTGCGCATACCCTGAGTTGTGTAGGGCCCGTACGTAAGCCTCCCCAATGCCACTTGCACCTGAGAAGTTAGCTAACCTAGACCATAGCATTGATTGTGGTGAAGCTAACCTCCGGTGACGATGGCAACTTTTTCAGCGATTTGGTCTTTGGAAAAATGGATGCCGCAGTTTACTGGGGACGACATATGATATGGAGGTATAATGAAAGTGCACTATGTGTTAGCTAAACGATTTTAGACCTCTTTAGCTGCCAGATCCCTGGGTATCGTGAAGCTGCTGTTGAGTGTGGGTTGTGACGGAATTGGTTTTTTTTATTTTCTTTTATTTTATTTTTACAGCTGTTGGCTTGCTATCTTATTAAAACTTATAAATTACTTCTTGAGCGCCATTTCACCACTATCCATCATATACTTAATGCGTACTTATGCGAGTTGATGATCTCGTCAAACGTCAAGCTCTCGCGCTCCCTCATCGGACCGACTTCCCCGGCTGTCGGACTCATCCAATGATAAGCTCTATGTATGAGACTATACCCTTCTCAGAGACACTAATGCAACCTGCTGACAGAGTGGAGTTAGCCATTGAAGCTCCGATGGATGGATTCACGTGCATGCCATGATGACGACTCCAGCATCCAACGATTTTCTCTCCTGATTCATCCCATCAATTCTCAAAATGTATCACATAATTCTCTCATAATCAGCCACCTACATCCATACATCAGCAACCAGCATACACAACGCCATGTCTGATCGACAAAAGATTGCCATTGAACCAATGGCTCAGCAGCTGCTTGTCCAGAAGCCTGGGGAGGACTGGACTGGAGTTACTAGTACTGCACAACGACGAAAGCTGCAGAATCGACTGAACAAGAGGTCGGAATGTGAGTGCATCATCTTAACCTACACTCTGTGGAAGTCTTCTTACATAAGATGCCCTTGGCAGATCTCAGAAAGCGTCAACAACAGGAACAAAACCGGCTTGCTTCCAACATCGTCGGTCAAGCTGGTCTACCCGCCGAGTCCATGCCTTCAATAGCACTCGCTCTCCAAGGTCCACCGGGCGCCATGTTTGAAATCATCCGTCAAACATGCGAGGTTTACCAGAGACCTGATAAGGGCGAAAGGGTTTTTGCCATTGCGTGCAAAACGTACATGGACTATACAATGAACGCCCCTCGGATATCGCAGCTACCACTGCTGATCAGTCTCAATGTTACAATAGCAGTTGCCAACAACGCTACACTATTGGGATTTGACCGTGCCCTTATGTGCATTGAGGAAGCTATATCGCCTTTCAACATTAATGGACCCTTCAGTGCAGATTATAATCCTCCAAGGGCGCTTGAGCCTACAGATGTGCAGAAAACGGTGCTGCATCACCCATGGCTCGACATATTTCCATTCCCCAAGTTCCGAGATAATGTTATTCTGGCGGCGGATGCTGAGTTACTGGATGATGGGGAGCTATGTGAGGATATATCCGAGATCAACTGGGAGAATGTCGAGAAGCCAAGTCTGATTGTATGGGGAGACTCGTCTGTGCCAAATTCGTGGGAGGCGTCGCCTTGGTTTCTGAGGAAATGGGGATGGTTACTTCAAGGGTGTCCTGAGCTTATAGAGACGACGAATAGATGGCGGCAGAGTCGAGGGGAGAAGCTATTAAAGTGGAATAAGGAGTAGTATAGAAGTTATTAACACGCTGCATTAAGCCAGCTAACTAAACCACTATACAACACTGCGCACATCGATGTTTTAACAGAACTATACAGTGAATCTCGCTCTAGACTTGAGCATTTTGGAGCTCTTAGATGAGCGATGGAGTTGACATACTGCTTTGACAACATGCTCAGGGAGATCCTCGTGGTAGCAAGGTTCGCGGCGCACAGAGACGCCGTTGAGGATCTGGACGGTCAACAATTGGATACGGTCGTGTGGCCCAATGGCAAGGCGTCTGACTACGAATCAGAAGATTCTGGGTTCGATCCCCAGCATGATCACATTTTTGCCCTTGTTGAAGGTAGTACGGTCCACTTAGTTCGCTCAAGGCCCATCACATTGCAAGACAATCACTTGCCGAGGCCTATCCGCGAACTAGCTCCGGCAGCTGACGTCTCTTTTAGTCATGGCTGCCTTGGACCTCCATTCAAGACCGAGCTTTCCACCTTGGACTGTCACATACGATCATACCCACTGGAGAATTCGGGATCCCGTCTGCTCTCCCATAGACAAGCCAGTGAGGGGCGGATTAGTAGTTGGCTCGGTGACGACCAGCGAATACCCGCTGTTGTATGTTTTTGCTTGTGAAGCCTGTATTTCCTTTTGTCTAGACATTACTTACAGAATCGCTTGTAGCCCGTTGTGCAACACCACGTTGGGAGAGGTTATGGAATATATTGGTACAGCTGACGTCTTGCTTCCTTTTATACTGCGTTGGAAGAAGTAACAGTTCTATCTCACTTTCTAGCTCGATTCTATTCAGTCTCTGTAGTACGACGAGTCCATCGGATGACGGCTGGGTTCATAGGTCGGGAAAACATTGACTAGATCATCGGTTAGTAAAAACGTTTTAATCCCGGGAGGGTACTTACGGAATAATCTGGCGCAGGAAGAGGTGCTTTAGGATCAGGCTGCTCAATATGAAGCAATCTCACAAACGTTGCAATAATAGCACCAAGCTGTGCATACGCATAGTTCTCCCCAACACAACGATGTCGTCCCGCTCCAAAAGGCAGATACGGACTACTAACAGACTTGCTCATCATACCGAAGCCATAATCAACTGTCTCGCCATTCTTAGCATCATCAAGAGCCTCGATCTTATCCCATCGATGCGGATCCCATTCCATAGGTCGAGGGAAGAATTCCTCAGAGCGTGCTTGTGTACCCGGTGAAGCAAGGAGGGTATGCGATGGAGGAACAACCCAGTCTGTGCCGGGAACTCGCATAGGTGACTTGACTTGTCGGAGGATGGAATGAATGGGACTGTGTAGGCGTAGAGTCTCCTTGATGACCTGTCCATTGAGGGTCAACTTCTGTAGATTCTCCCACGTCAATGGCTCTGGCGGTGATCCCAAAACCTCAATTTGCTCATCATACAACTCTTGAACAAGATGCGGTTTATGCGCAAGGTTGAGAAGTAACCAAGCACCACTCGCAGCAGTGTTATGCTGTCCACCCATCAGAATGGCAATCAACATCCTCGCCGCATGATGATCCGGCAGATCCTCACCGTCCTTGTATTTAGCATTCATAAGCGTCCAAACCATGTCAGTCTCGTCACCTTGATTACCCATCTCACGACGCTTGCGAATGATATCGCTGAATAATTCCTCCATGACCTTTCGCGCATGATCGCGTCGGAAGTTCTGTGGTAAGGGAAGACCGGGTAGTACGAAGTTGATGGGCTGGAAACCATCATCGAGATGGCGGTAGAGCGTTGCGAATGTGCTATCGAACATGGAGCGGACTTCGTTGCCGAGGAGGGAGCCCGCTGCAGTGTAGATCGTGATTTCGGCCATTACCTCGGTGATGTTGACTATGCCGGTGTTGCCCTTGAAGTATGGTGACGTGGCGACGTAGTCTTCCACTTCTTTGACAAATTTGGGAACGTAGCATCGCAAAGAGTCGGTCGTGAGACCAAGCTTGAGGAGCTACCAACAAACCATTAGCACGCCGTTCTCTATATGCTGGGAAAACTTACCCTCTTCTGATCCATAAACCTCGCATTAGAGCAATCATAAACAACCTCCCTCCCAAAAACAGGCGTCGTAAGCTTCCCATAGACATCCTCAGCATTAAGATCCGCATGCCTCCCATTCAAAATAAAATCATTCCCCTTCGGCCCTAAAAAGACAGTCGTCCTTTTACCCAGCAGAATAAACGTGAAACAATCTCCATACTTGGCCTGACAATCGAAGAAGAATTTATACGGATCGATTCCATACTGGACTGTGCTGCCGATGAGTGGAAAGATGTGAAACACGACTGGAGGGCGGTGAGGATTCGGGAACCAGAGCTGCTTGATGACGTTGGTGATTGTCGCGATGGCGATGATGAGAAAAGCTGTTATTGGGATGGAGAAAGAGAGCGGGAGAGACCGCCAGTTGGTGTAGAGGGCGTCCATGATGATGCCCTCGATGAGAGGTTGTGATGAGAACTTGAAGGTTACTCAACAAAACGAAATTGGTGGTCAGCACTATCGAACGATGAGGAACCAATCTGGGTCGAGAGCAGGTGATAATGAGTCAGCCTTATCGGGGCCATCGGCAGATCATCTTGTTCCTGAGAACAGCGCTAAGATGCCCCCCTCACTAGTGGCGATCACTGCCGCGACAGGTTTTGGCCATTCCGTACAGACGAACCTCAGCATGTGAGCTTGTAACAAATGTCCCGATTTTCGCTTCAAATCAAGAAGAATTAGCTTGGAAGGAATATCCTCAAGGAGCGCGATAGCAAGCGACACGCCCTTCACAATAAATGAGAGGCTGAGGGGACCGTACTTGAGCATTGTTGGCCTCTCTGACTCAGACCCGATCAGCACTCTCCATTGGCCATATAGATAGCAACGATCCGCTTCTTCAATGCATTGCTACAGATGTTCCCGGTTCAAACCCATGGGGACACGAATAGTTGTGTAATTTGCTACTTCTAAAGCAAGATGGATACTACTGCCAATTTTCACAATATACATAAGGAAGATGCGTCCAAGAGACAGTGCAGGAAAACATTCAACACCATTCACTCTCAGTCTCAATCGTTTCTTATAGAAAGCCTCTTTTACATTCATTATTACTTACAATAGACAAAATGACAGGCACGCACTCCGTTATCACTCCCGCCATCATGTACTGGGGCACTCCCGTCGCCCTAATAACAACCTGCAACGAAGACGCCACTGCCAACATCGGCCCCATATCCTCAGTATGGTGGCTCGGCCACCGCTGTCTTCTAGGTCTCGCCTCAGGATCCCAAACAACCATCAACATCTTCCGCACCAAAGAATGCGTCATCAACCTCCCCAGTGCCGACATGGCACACTACATCAACCCCATCGCCAAAACCACCGGAACACTTACCGTCCCTCCCGGCAAGAAAGACCGCGGCTACACCCACTGCAAAGACAAATTCGCTGCTTCAGGCCTCACCCAACAATGTTCTGATCTTGTGCAGCCGCCGAGAATCTCAGAGTGTCCTGTGCAGATGGAAGCGGAGGTTACGAATAGTATGGATTTGATGCAGGATGTTCCAGACAGAAAGGGGATGTTGATAGCGATTGAGGTCAAGATTCTTAGAACGCATGTTCGGAATGATCTGAGGATGGCAGGGTTTGAGAATAGGATTGATCCTGATCGCTGGAGGCCTTTGATCATGAGTTTTCAGGAATTTTACGGTCTTGCACCAGAAAAGGTCGCCGAGTCAAGTCTCGGTACTATTGATGAGGAAAGGTATCGCGTTATCACTCGCTCGGATGTTGTGAAGCAGGGCGGAGATATGGACACATTTGACAGTGAGGCTGGACGATAATGCCAAGGTGATCATCCCTGCAAAATCACCAATTCAGCCTGTCAGTCAGCCTGTTTCACAGCACAGCCGCAGTGGACCTAAATAAATGCCTCGATTCTTCATTTTGAGCCTTTAATAATTCATTCCTCTTTGTATAAACTGTGAATACGAGTGAGAAGTTTGCAGCGATGGACACCGATATTTGTCCTGATGGCGATACACGCACTGAAAGAGAAATGGTCGTCAAACTTATCGTCGCTCATTTCACTGCCATCGTCGCATTCTGCAATTGGCAGTCCCTCCGCAACGAAAAGCTCGACACCATCGAGCCAATTCTATTCCTTCTATCGCCCTTGATAGTACTCGCACAAACAGCTCTCGGTGTCATAATTATCAACCTTTCATTTGTTTACGACGTCGCTCTTTCGCCTAAATCCTTTTCCCATCATCTTGAGACCTACGCGCGACGATGGAACACGCTATTCGGAAAGAAACCCTCACCACCTTGGCGAACACCTACGGGCTCAAGGCAATCTCGCTTTGGAAGTGCTTGGATACGACTCGGCAGAGCGACCGCCATCTTTGCAACACTGTTCCAATTCGCCGCTACGATATTTCTCTATCAGCGGCGAAAGAATCTTCATGGCTGGGATGCACTTACAGTCCTTGATCATCGAACATTCGAGCTATCCGTCGGCGGCGCCGCTGTTTCACTCCTGTCTCTCGCCCTGATTCTCGAACTTCCCGGCTTTGGACAGATGCCGGAAACAATATACATCCCAGAGTACAAACCAGATCCAGCTGTTATCTTCTGCCGCGGTGATTCACGACGTTGTCCAAGCTGGTATCAGATTCTCTACGCTTCAGATATTGGCTCCGCTACATCAGCTGCTACGTGGCTAGCGTGCGTTTTATCGTCAACATACAAAGGCGAGTCTATACCGTTTAACTTCCTGTCCGAGGGGTACGAAGGGATCTATAGAGAATTCACCGGCGTATTCTCACTCGAGATTTCATTGCCGGTATTTTATCTACTCGTTGCAGCCTATTTCGCATTATTCTTCATTATCTCGAATATGTACAAGGGACCAGGCTTTAAAAGTCTGCATAGTCTCTGGACCATCATACCAGCTGTCCTGGTAGTGTTGGCCTTTATGATTATTCTTTTCTCGATGTTTATGCTCATGATTATGCCGACTATCCTGGTTCTTATTCCTTCTCTTATCAGCGGGCCCGGGTCTATTTTTACGATGAAGGGGTATGAGACTCGTGCGATCTTTTCGCAGCCGCCGTTTAGACCGGTGATGAATGAGACGGATTGTTTTTTGGTTTGGAAGGATCCTGTGGCGGAGTATTTATGGTCACTTGTATAAAGTTCAAAGATGAGTTTTCTGTATAGAAGATCGATGTATATTAACTCGATGGATGGTACGACATGTGAACGTAGGCCTCTTAGACCTTCTTTAGTTGAAACAAATCTCCGTTCATGTGATTTGACTATCCGCACTGATACACTGGAGTTTCCGTATTCCAATAAGCATACAGATTCTTATTCCCCTTACGATCAATCCTTCGCTGCCTTCGACTCTCCTCCTTCTGAACCTTTTCCGTAAATCTGTGCTGAGTTGCGAGCAATGAACGTTGCTCGGATGCAGACAGGTGCATCAAAGCGCTGCGGTCGCCGGCACTCATATTTGCGAGTTGATATGTAACAGTAGCCTTCTGCCGTCTTTCTCGTCTCGATAAAACCCTTGTGTCGGAAGTATCTGGTACAGACTCCTCGTGCATAGGAACTTCGTCATCGACTTCGACAGAAGAGTACTCGAGTTGAGATCTAGAAGTTCGCTTGCGCTCGCGTATCTGGGAGACTGATGGCTCAACTTGTGCGGATGACTTTTTGGAGATGAGCCGACCAGATGGTAGACGGATCGAGTCCCGATCAACCTGTAGGGGTTTCCGCTCGGGCTTCGTTTCTGCGCCCTCAAACTCGTCTTCATCGTCTTCACTCAAAACATCATCATCTGCACCAAGATGTTCGCTTGAAAAGTCGTAAAAGTCGGCAAACTCTGATCCTTCCGACACGTCGAACTTGCAATGCCCTTTACCCATCATATGCTGCTGCACAGCCTGAACAGTAGCTCTGCTTGTCCCGCAGTGTAGACATTCTCGATACTCATAGATAACAAGGTGAAGATATCGAAATAGTGTCTCGAGATCTACCAAGAGGTGTTGCTTATATGGAACGAAGAGGCCGTGTGAAGTTTGCATGTGAATGATGCTTTCGGCAAGTGACGGGTACACCGAGGGGCAGAAGAGGCATTGGCCCGGCGTAAACGATTGAGAGGCCGGAGCAAATTCGTTGATGGACATGATGTATGGTGTTAGAGGGCTAGTGTCTTCAGCTAACAGGAGGGGCATGGAAGAGGTAGTAGTAGTTGTAGTACTGGTGGTTGTTGCTCCTAGCATGAGAATGGGTAGTCGAGTGTTGAAGATGGAAGGTTGATTCGATAGTTTCTGACACTTGAGTCGTGCGAGTGTTCTTGTTGATTGTGTTCTAATGGTCAGAATTACAGGCAGAGCATGCAACCTTTATAGAATTGTGTAATGTATTTGGGACTTAAGATCCCAAGTGCAGGTCCAATTCGACCAATGTGATTGGGCAATTGTGGTGAGTCAAAGGAATGGATCTAGGCTGTTTTAGGGTAATCACCATGATGATTCATAGTGATCTGATGGTCCGCGGGGCCGAGACTCCAGCTCTTAACAAGATCGGACGGGCGTGCAGCAGGGATTTGTTAAGGAACATGTCGCCATTCCGCGCCACCATGGTTTCTCGGCATCGACTCCACGGGCCCTCGGACCCGAAGGGCGACAATCTCAAGTGTCGCCATTTTGTTTAGCAATACTGCAAACAGCTAATTCAGTTCATTCTAGATTGCATTGCTTGACGATTCTAGAGATTGTGTTATTCATATGTATGCAAAGGAGAATTCTAGAAGCCAGTGCTGTTATCATTACTATGTAAAGAAAATCCATTTGAATTTCGCCCATGATGTGATCCAAACTCCTTTACTCCCAATCATTCTTTTCAACCACCAATGTCTTCTCACTATTCCTGAATCACTCTCTCAAAGACCGAGTCCACATGAGCTTGGACCTTATCAGCCATCTTCTCCCTCAACTCAACCAAAACCTTCTCATTATCCGCAGCCTCACTCTTATTATCAACCAAAAACACACCACCCGCCGATCTAGCCACCTTGCTCAAACCCTCAGGAGTAGGTGTTGCTGCCTTCTCACTCTCGTCAACAGTATATCTCGCGTTAGTCGCGTAAAACAACGCCCTCGCACCAACATCCTCAGGACTAGCAAACAACAGACCTCCAAGCGGCGTGACAATCCACTGGAGAAGAAATCCAATGATACCACTTGAACCTCGAGAGAGAAGTGGTGTCGCTGTCAAACCGGGGAAGGCGTGCACAAAGCTGATCTTGGGGTTCTCTGCAGCGAAGCGCTCGAGGGTGAGGGTGAGCATGGTGGCTGCTTGTTGAGCGGCTGAAGCGACCCCAAAGTTACCTGGTTTGGAAAGGTCGAGATCATCTTCTATGAGGGGACCTTCTTGGCCGCCCGCGAGGATGTTGGTCACGTGCGGGTTTGGGCTGTTGTTAAGAAGAGGGAGAAGGACTTGGATGGCTCTGACGCGACTGTAGAAGCGGGTTGTCAAAGAGGGCTCAAGCTTTTCCTTGGTTTCTGGAATGCGTTGACAAATGGCTAGTGTGATGAATCAAGAGGAATGTTTACCTTTTCGGCCCTCGAAAGACATGAATCCAACAGACATGAACAAAATGTCAACCTTGGTCTCGCGCTTGGCAATCTCCTTCATCGCAGCATCGGCTTCCTTGACGAGAGAAACATCGCGCTCAATGAACTCAATTGTAGCGGATGAGTTACTCTGGCGAAGTTCTGCGATGAGTGGCGTAGCGGCTGAAGCGCTTCGACCGACGATGTAAATTGTCGGTGATTTGTTATCGGTAGCGATGGTGAGCTGCTTGATTGTGCTGCGGCCAATACCGGATGTGGCGCCGAGGAAAACCGCCGTGAGATTCTGGGGGAGGGCTGATTGGTTGGATTTCTTGATTGTGTTTATTGCGACCATTTTGGATAATCTTACTGCTGGAATATGTTGATGTATTAAACTGGTAGATGTAGAATGTAAATGGTGAAGTTTGGTGATTCATATAGCTGTGGATGCTGATTGTAAATGTGACTGTTGATAATGAGACTGATTTCGACGAAGATACCCCTCACTTTAATACCACTTCACCTGCACTCATAACCGTCATTTCTGACAATCAACATCTCAAAGTCAGCCCTATTCGCGGGAATCGGATATCCGTCGAACAGCGTAAGCACAGGTTACTCTAGTGCCTGGGAAATGCTGTCAGAACCGTCAGCTTCACTTGATTGGCCGCGGGGGAATCCTTTCGGTGTTCTTGGCGTTTCCCGAGATTTTAGTGCGTCATGATAAGCTTGTGATTGCTGACTGCCCCCATATACGGATATCCGAAAATTCATTTTACGCATGCTGAAGATATACCGGTATACTGCCTAGATTGATTTTGATAAGAGTGCTATTTTAAGTTAATAGTCCCCACAGCTGATGGCT
>JAAOAO010000025.1:0-42317 GCA_013396005.1 Fusarium napiforme
CTTCAATTCTCGCATTGTCTCTGCGGCTGCTACTCCTAACCACCGCCGCATGGTTTCGAGCGGAAATCTGTCCCGGGAGGAAGAAAGGTTCCTCCAGCAACATGGCCTAGAGGACCTACTTAAGCCAGAGACTGTACAGCCTAGACTGCAGGCTATACCGACCTTGGCAGTTCCAGCTGCCAGCTTAGACGGGGTCACCAACCACCGCCGCATGGTTTCGAGCACAGGCCTCTCTCAGGAGGAACAGGAGTTTCTGGAGCACCATCGCCTAGAGGACCTTCTTAAGCCAGTCTGGCGTGCGTCCGACTCGAACATCGTCGGTGGACATATGAGAGGGAGCAACCTGGAGGGTGTACAGCCCAGACTGCAGGTTATACCGACCTTGGCAGTTCCAGCTCCCAGCTTGGACTCGGTCACTCCAGTCCATTCTCCCGAGAAGTGCGAGTCTGGTAACGCAGTTCGGTTCGCTCCGTCGCAGCACCCTGCCGTCTCATGCTGGGTCATCTAGCGGTGGAGTCCCCAGAGGAATACCCTGCCAAATCTAGCAACGCAGTTCGGTTCGCGCCATCTCCAAGCACCCTGCCGTCTCATGCCGGGTCTTCTCATATTGTTATTTGCAGTTGAGGCTTGTGGCTGTGGGCTTATTTCCGGCAGAGAGAACCTAGAATCTCATGGTGGTGTCGCTATTTTCTTTACGTTCACTGGTAGAGGCTGGATCCTCTTTTTGTTATTATTGTGGCTGAGAGCTTAAATCAGCAGGGAGAACTTAGTTGCTGAGCGTTCGGTTGAGCAGGTTGGAAGGAATATCTTGCTATTGCCCTCAGTGCTTTGAGTGGACTCCCCATCGAAGGGGCCATCAAAGATCGTGAGGAAGAGGACGGCGATCCTGGCGTTGACGGAAAGGGATGGAGAATACCCCCAGATATTTGCTACTGGCGTTTAATTACGTATGGAATCTGTATTGAGACTTGATTCCACTGTTTCTTCATTCATGATGCTGCATTCGTGATACCTTGAGTGACATGTCTCAGATGTGAACAGGGATACAACGGAAGGAGATAGCGCAAGAAAATTACGGTATCAATTCATCTACGGTGCTAACATCGACCTTGTGTAGCCGCAGTAACTTGCGCCCACCAATCATTAATCCCCTCAACATCACACCAGTCCATCTCAATCGGATTCTCAAACCACCACCGTCCATTCTTCCGATCACTCTCATACTTCTTCAAACTGCCCCCGTCAAAACGATGGTTCTTTACACCCACAAGCAACACCGCACTTCCAACTCTCGGAGTGAAAGCTTCCGGATCCAAAAAGACTGTGAGGTGGACTTGCTTTGAAGTAGACGGATCTGCGAGGCGTACACTTCGCTGTCGATACGGAGGAATATTCGAGGGTTCAATGCCGGAGAGGTAGGAGACTATGGCGAGGACGTTGCAGGACCAGTTTTGGGCGTAGGGCAGGTGGGGGATTTGGCGGAGTGTGGTGAGTTTGAGGGGAGTTTGGGGATCGTGCCAGTCTCGGGGGAGGGCGATTGCTTGGTGGGATGTTGGTGTCTCTTGGGTTATCGCAGTTCTTTGTGGAGTTTGTGGCCTTCGGGGGACCTCAGTCTTCTGCGGTGTGTTCGGCTTCTGCAATGCCTGCACTTTTTGAGGTGTTTGTGGCTTCATTGAAGGCCCTGCCTTTTGCGGTGTCTTCGGTTTCTGCAGCGTGTCTGTCTTTTGCGGTGTTCGCGGCTTCTTCCAAAGTGTTGCCTTGACTGGTGTCTGCGGTTTCGGAAGTGCCACCGTCTTTCGTGGAGACTCGGTCTTTGGTGGAGGAGGTGCCTTATGAGGAGTCTTGGGTCTATTGGCATTCATGAGTCTCTCAAAGGCTTCGAATGCTTCTTCAGCGGCTGCTTCGTCGACATCGTCAAACTCCATGTAATCCTCGAAGCCTGACTTAGGGGGCCCATTGGGATGCTCAGGCAGACTGGGAGCCGGCTTGGCCTCTGTCTCAGGTTCTGGTGCTGGTTTGGACTGATCCGCCAACTCTGCTTGAAGTGCTGGTGCCGGAATCTGTGCGGGTAGAGGTTCGTCCTTCTTCTGGAGCGCTCGATATGTTTCGTTCCAACCGACAGTGATAAGATCCCTCACCAAAAGCATCACCATGCTATCCTCACCAACGTCCTTCCACTTGACATCGAACTTCTCACATCGAACATAAGCTCCCAAGGCGATCTCACCCGTGGTGACGAAGCGGTGCATATCAGGCGCTATTATCGCCTGAATGCAGAACTTTCCATCGCCGAGAAGAAGTCGGATGACCTGCCATCGTCCCGATCTTGAGACGGAAATGCGATCAACGCCCTCGACAAGAAAGATGCTTCCAGGGATACAGTACTTTGTACGTAGGATCTCACTGACAAGGGGTCTGAGTTCGAACGGTTCGCCTAGAAAAGTGTTGGCGGCGGGGTTGAGCTTCAGCGATCTTTCAGGCATGTGTGATGATCCATCTGTTGTTGGTGTTAGTGATGGTGTTGATGAGATGAGATGAGATGAGTAAGTGCTGAGTTAGCTTACAAGCGTGAATGAGGTCAGTATGCAGTTATCCACTATTTACTCAAAGCGGGGTCTGTTCACAGAACACTCATCACCTCAACACATCTCAAGATGAACAGTCCGTACGCCAAAGAACTCACCGTCGCTATTGGCGCTTTGCAAAAAGCTGCTCAATTGAGTCAATCGATTGTTGCCGACAAGGACAAAGGCGCAATTGAGAAGGATGACTTGAGCCCCGTCACAGTTGCCGATTTCGCGGTCCAGGCGCTCCTCACAGCGACGATCAAGACTGCGTTTCCAGAGGACAAAGTCGTAGGGGAGGAAGATGCTTCGAACTTGAGGCAGAATTCTATGTTGATGGAGAGGGTTTGGCAGCTTTTGGAGGGTGTTGCTGGGGATGAGGATACAGGGTCGATGTGCAAGTTGCCTGAGAGCAGGGAGCAGATGTGTGATCTCATTGATGAGTGTGGAGCTAGTAGCCCGTCTGCCACTGGGAGAACTTGGGTGTTTGATCCAATCGATGGGACAAAGACGAATCTGCTCGGTCAACTTTATGCTATCAATATGGCCTTGCTCGTGGACGGTGAACAGACTGTTGGGATCGTTGGTGCGCCAAATTTGTCAATTGATGCAAAGGGGCCTCTCAAGAACGAAGACATTGATCCCACTGGTGAAGGATGTATCTTCTTCGCTGTCAAAGGCCATGGCGCTTACATCCGCCCCCTACGATCCGACCAACCCAGGAAACTCCCCCTTTACACCACCAGCGACATCAGCCTCGTCACCAGCTCAACAGTCGACTCCGCCCTCTCCGGCATTCACGAAATCGTCGCCTCTCGTCTCAGCACTGCTTATCCAGGAAACGACCTTCTACC
Organism: Fusarium napiforme; assembly: GCA_013396005.1. Lineage (NCBI taxonomy): Eukaryota > Fungi > Ascomycota > Sordariomycetes > Hypocreales > Nectriaceae > Fusarium > Fusarium napiforme. The sequence continues at coordinate 3,419 of JAAOAO010000025.1, forward strand.
TTGGGTTCTTCGCTGGGCGGTTCTTGCAATGGGCCTTGGCAACACGACAGTCTGGGTTTACAAGCGTCGAGATCGATACGCTAAAGCCTGGGACCATGCGGGTGCCATGCTGCTGTTTGAAGAGACTGGTGGAAAGATCACAGATGTCCATGGGAAGAAGATTGACTTGACGGCTGGGAGGAAGATGAGTGCGAACTTTGGGTTTGTTGGTGCGAGGGAGGATCATGCGAGGGTTTTGGAGGTTGTGAGGGAGGTGTTGGTCGAGGAAGGTAAGGAAGAGTTTTTGAAGTAATGGATGATTTGCTGCTTTTGGAAGAGATGGAAAAGTGTACTTTGCGCAGATGCTTCGGAAGAGGTGGTGTCTTGATCATGTAGATGTTAGTCATTGTCAAAGGCCACGCTCACTCAAACGCACCAGGAGGTCGACGGCTTAATTGAATGGCTGATATAAGTACGGTTTTCGGTTCGAAGGTGCACATATAGATAAGAAGACCCTTGGGTTGTATCATTGAGGGTGGCGCTGGAGTGTCGAGGGGGTGATATTTCCTTATGAAGTTTGACCTCGAAGTCTACTTGAGCAAATGGAACACGACGCAGATAACCACGTGCGTAAATTGAAGTACCGACCTCGTGTGAATGGAGTCTTACTATCTACCTGAACTTAATCCAGGGTATCCGACCTGCACAAGTTGATCTGTCCCAATTCCTTGTCACCCCCTTACACCTCCACCGTTTAACAGACTTGGTAGGCCGTACTGAAGTTCTCGTGTGGTCGATCAAAGAAAGTAAACAGGTAAACAGAATCAGAGTATACCGAGTTATGTTGTTGATGATTTGCTTCGCCAAACTTTGCACTCCGCGGTGGTCAAGGCCCTCGGTTTGCAGCCGTGGGCCTCGGATAGCTGCGTAGAAGATGTTGAAGAGCCTGTTGTTTAACAACAACTCAACTTGCGGTCAAGGATATTTGGATGATGAAAGAATGTTATTTGTAAGGTAGATCCAACTTCTCCTTGCTCCAGAATATCTTTGTGGGAGAGGCTCGACCGTAACTCGAACATTGCGCCTCTGTGCCTGGTTTATCTGGAACCAAGTCAGCCCAGTAGTCCAAAAAAAAGTGTATTCTTACTCACAACCGTAAAGGTGCTGCTGTCTCGGGACCTGCCGCTGCAATTGCACCTCTAGGGGGGCTGGAAGAGAAGTTACCAAAGCACTGTTGACAAGGAAGATCTGATTGGGGCGGCGAGTTGGCACATTTTTACAGCATGAAGACTCGTCCGCTGCGGAAATACCGCCGAAAAAAATGGATTTCAGGCAAGGCTGGCGGGTTTGACTTGACGTTGTCCTTGGGGTTTCGATCTGGTAAGGGGAACGGTTGCGGAAAGACAAAAGTCTGGCTTCGGACTTGAAGTAAGAATTCGAGTTTGTGAATTCTTCTTGGGGCATGGATGCAATGTCTGAGGTAGTAGTGTAAGAGGTTAGCCTTTGTGGCATCTTGGGATAGGAATGAATGCTGGTACTCACTTTGAGACGCTTTTGTGATTGTTCTTTGATCAACGTTGTGAACATTCTGTTGGAAGCTAAGACCGAGCAGCGTTGTTGTCACGGTTGGCGTGACTGTCTTGGCGCAGGTCGGCAAGAGCAGAGGTCAGGAGTTGCATCCCGGTTGCTCCATGGCTGATTAGGGACTGGCTGACAGAACACTGATCTTTTTGTTGCCTCTCAATCACGCTAAGTCTGTTCTTCGAATCAGTTTGCGTTCAGTTCTTCTCACTTGTTCAGAAGGAACTGTTGGATTGATTGGGACTGGTCAACAAATGTCCACCTCGATGTGCAACACTTACCAGAACCCCTTTCCCCTGATGTGATAGCTCATTTGCTCTGAAGTACAGATATTCAGCATGGCCACAGAAAGAGTAAACGAAAAGTACAAAAGTGAATGCCTGAAGAAGAAGATTGAGCTAGCACTGACAAGCAGCCGTCAGTCCTCCCCCGCTGGGCTCCCACTTGCGCTGGCGTTGCTGCTTGGGAGCGGGTCAAATACTTGCAGAAGTCCAACCCTCCCCTCCTTTCTCCTTCTTCTACAAGACTTGCAAAACTCGAGATCTCCTACTTGAAAGAAAATCCTCCCCAAGAAGCTCATTCCTTTTCCCCGTACGACTTTAAGTTATACTCCCAGCTCAGCGAAATAACCAAGTAAACTGCTTGTCGTATTCTTCTCATTCAAACCTCACCTCAGACTCTCTTGTCTCTCAACAACAACCCACTCGATTGAAAAGACTGATCTCACGGTTAGTTTTCTCGAGGAGTCGTTTGTTTGTGAGGACCTTCCACTGACCTGTCCGTAGCCCTCACCTATATCATGTCGTCTCTATGCTTGACAAACTTCCCGGCGGATGTCCATGTCCTGATCGGAGGGTTTCTCAAGCCCTCCGAGATGGAAGGAATGATCGTCGCGTCAAAGTATATGCGTGAGCAGTACGCCAAGTCATATTTCCATGATGTGACTTTCAGGGGAACCAACATGGACTTAGTGCTTGCCTTAACAGCATTCATCCATGCGAGGCATTACCAGGCCACGACCAGCACCATCGTTCTCCCTGCCATCAAGTAAGCTTGGACGATCTTGCCCAGAATCACAAAGCTTTGTTAACACAAGACTCAGGCACGTAACAATCGAACTCGAAGACGACGAAACCTCCCCCGGCCCACACGCTGCCTTTGTGCTCCCGCGGCTTGTCGCCAGCTCCTTGGGGGCCATGAGGAACCTCCAGGGCATCAATATAGATCTCTGGTGGCTCTCCGACGTCCAACGCCAGGAGTTGCGCGATCGGTGCGCGGGCCTGCCTGTCTGGAATGGCCTCCGGTCAATCCAGATGGAGGACGGAGTCGACACTGAGCTTCTGGCTATCCTGGTCAGCAAGTCTCGTCCAGAGTCCTTCAGCGGACTGCAGTTCGAGGGCCAGCTCGAATTGCAGGCCGCCAGGCAGTGTACACCATTCCTTCGACGACTGGCCGTGCCTTTCAGACTCCCGGCGTCTAAGAACGTTGGTGGCCGTGCAAGAGTGGCCGGCTTTGTGTCGAACCAGACGGGGGTGTTGACCCAATTTGGGCGGCTGGAGTGGTTGGTTCTGGCACCTACCCAGGTAAAGCCAGGTGCGGTTGGGGTAATCCGGGAGGATCCCAAGGTATGTTTACTTGTCGTCTCCTTTTATCTAAGTTAGTCTAAGTTTAGACTAAACTGGTCTAAGTTATGTCTTGTTTCATCTGAACTACCATGCTACTTATTGATTCGGAACTTTACTAACATTGCCATAGTTATTCGTCAAGGTGCTTGTCAAGGAGCTGTCGAGGTTGGGATACCTCGAGCGGCTGGGGTTGACATTCCCGAGGTCCATCCTCGTGGAACATCAACCTGGGGTCCCGGGGACTGGCACGGGTCTGCCCGCTGTCGAACACTATGTTCGGCAGTGGAACGAGCAGATCTTTGCCACGATCCCTGCCCTCCAGCAGGTGGCCTTCATTCATGGAGACATTGTGTTGAAGGCAGTAAGGGGGGCGGATGCCACCATTCGTTTCTCTATCGAGACCGATTTGGATCGGCATGCGTTTCCTTTTGGGATTCTCTACTGAGCTTGCTCGGTACAGCCGTTGGTTATCAGCGCAAGGTCTCGCCAGTAAGTCTCGATGATGCTTTCACATTGAGAGTAGTTGTTAACATACTTAGGAAGACATACCAAGATCGAAAGGTCTTCTTTTTTCCCTTCGCCGTTTACCGTCCCTTTTCGCCCCCTTTTCTGAGCAACCTCGATACAACGCTCGCTAAGATCACAGTTCGCGAAGTAAGTCGATCGCGGCTTCTGTATCAAACAACTGTCAGGCGCTCCTCTCCTCGGAGAGTGGAAGGAGCACCTTCCTTGGGACAGTGACCTCACTCGCACCTCCTCACACCGACCTTACTATTAGACTCGAAGCCTTGATCTTTAACACACACGATCAACTTTTTCTCCTCCATCATCCTCTCTTTCACCGAGTACACCCTTGTTTTCGTACCTCCCTCCCATTGATCAAGCCTTGAGTATTGGAGAATGCAGAAACGTTCATTATTTCAGAATGAAGAGTCCGAATGGCGGCGGAAGTGGCAAAGGCGTTGACGGCCTCATCGGCCACCAATCGTCAAACCCCCGTTCCATATTGCCCTGTGAGCATATCTGAAGTATGGAGTTGTGGAGTATCAGTTTGTTTGTCTTCTTATTTGAGAATTCGGATTTTGTCTGTGGGTGATCAGCAAGAATGGCACTTTCTGTAGAGTTGCAAAGAGAGAGAGGGAATGATACCACGATAATACACAACACCATGCATGCATGAGTTTACACAAATAATATCACTGCTGTCACTTTGAGAATGTTTCGTATTTACATCAACACTATGTTCACCTCGAACATTCCACTTTCTCAAGATATCTTCGTGCATGTCAAGAGAGTAGTTATGTAAAGTCCAAAGAACACTACCTTGTTCACTGTGATATCTCAGAATGAGCCTTTATCAGAGATGTACATCCAGCATGCGCAAGCACTGAGACCTGACTTTTCAAAGAGTCTAGCATACCTCTTGTCGAGGACGTCTTTCCCACCGAAGATGTGCTAATGCTTGCGGTTGGTGCCCTTGATCTCACGGATCAGGCGGTGAAGCCCCGGATGGGTCGCAAACAAGTTATCAAGCTACCTACCTATGTACAACTGGATTTGATACTGGCTCAAAACGAGCACGCTGAGCGAGAGCCAGGCTTGCAGTGAAGGGGACGCCCGTAATCGAGAAGTTCGGTTCATGCACTCCTTGCATAGGAAAACAACACCAAGATAGTCTTCCAGGTTGCAGCCAAAGAAACTTGCTTTGTTACAAGTACTGGCCCGACATATCTCGCTGAAATTACAAGTTATAGTAACTAAAGTCGCCTCTGGCACATTGCAATGACTGCTGAAAAAGTCCCCATGACCACTAAAGAATAACAATTAGCACATTCAAGGTACAGTAGGGAGTAACAGTGGCAGCCATATCCAGTCTTTAGCCTGCCTGACAGTGCTAAGGCCGTCGGTTCCTAGCACTGGTGAATGTTTTCCATTTTCCTACTGCCCAACGTACAGAGACTACCTTACCTACCCACTGTTCATCTTTTCAGAAATACAGACTCTCCAGCATCAACTTCAGATTCCATTTCTGTCAAGACTATCACCGCACTCAATACTCCTGCAACACTTCCCTTCCCTCCTCACGCTCACCTAAGTCAACCATGCCGTCCTTCAATTCACTTCCCTTGGAAATCCTGGCAGAAGTCGGGGGCCACCTCCCGGTTCAGGATCTTGGGAGGATGTCTCTGACCTCCAAGACCGTAGAGTCATGCGTACGAAACCACCTGTTTCGGAGCATGTCGTTTGCTGGGACGAGGACGGAGATGACAGACGCTCTCATGCAATTCTTGAAGAACAGAAACGAATCTCGAACACGGGACATGGGAAGAGCGTGTCGGTAAGGATTCCAGAAAATATATCTGGTATGATACTTACTGACTTGTTTTGCAGCCACCTGCGCCTCGAGGTCCGACCCCAAGATAACGACCAATTCAATGAATTGAAAGACCTTCTGCCTGCCCTTATCACGTCAGCCAAAAGTCATCTTCACCTTACCACCACCTTGTCCCTTTCCCTGCAGGGACTGTCGAAGGCAGAGGTGACCTCCCTCCAGAGAATGGCGAAAGAAAATCCGGGCTGGGACGCCGTGACAGTTCTCATAACAGATCTGTCAACACCCACGCTGTCGGCTTTGCTCAGGCACTCACTGAACAACGTGCAAGTCATCGATGTTTTGCCGAACATGGTTAGGCATGGCGTCGCCTCAATCAAGGATGGCTGCCCGCAGGTCAGGCACCTGCGCGTTAATTTCAAAGTTCCCATCAATGACTTCCTGAGACATCTGAGAGGAAGCGCTCGGGTCAAGATCAACCAGCTGGACCATCTCCAACAGCTGGTCGTGCAAGAGAAGGCGCCGGCGGACACGTTCCCCGTCGGCGGGATTCCCCAGGCGACGGACATTCCGTTCCGCCTGGCCCTGATTGCCGACCAGCTGGCAGGGATGGCCAACCTGCGACGAATCTCCCTCGAATTTCATCGAAGAATTATGACCTGGATCCTCCCGATGTGGCGACTGAACCCCGGAGACCAACTGCGAACGGATCTCGATGATGGGCTGATGAGAGCGATAATGGAGATGGCGACAAGACTCCCGCAGGTGGAGGAGATATGCTTGGTAGAGCACAGCTTCAACAGTGCCACCATGGTTCACCGTGGTGTTCGCGACTCTAACGGTGTGATGGCCGTCACGATCGAGGCTCCCGGTGATGAGAACGACTGGTACAATTAAGCACCAGCAGTGCTTCTCATCTTTCCCCTTGTCCCCTATTTTTTTGTTTTTGTTTTTGTTTTTCAAGGAAAGAAAAAGACTTGCCATGGCAATGTCTCTCCCAAGCAAGGTCTTCGGAAAGGACTTGATGTATTTGATTGGAGTTCAGGTTTTTGCGAGGATATGGACGTAGAGCTTTAGGCCTACACTTTACTACATGAATGAATAATAACGATGTATGAGTCCCATCTTGGTCTTTAAGTCAAAAAGTGAATGTTTTTAAATTCCATCGTTTCTATCTTGATAGTGTAGTCTCGATGGCTGAGAAGAAACCGACGCCAAAATTCGCCAGAGACACGGACAAACACTACCCATCCAATTGCTGCATGTTAACGTACCAGTTGATAACCCTGGTTCCGCCCTTTCCGACTAAATAGTGCTTGCTGATATCTGGGTCTTCTGCCTCAGGGCCTTTGATAAAGCTATCAATCTGGGTACGGGCCTTTTCGCTGAGCTTGTGTTGAGTTCAAGATCTGCTTCTTGAATTCAGGAAGCAGACTACCCCGGGCTTTGGAACCTGGAACGTAGATGCCTGGACTACGAAGCCTGCATCGTTAATGTGTTTCGATTGATGCTTTGACGACGGAATGTGTGGACGAGGCAGCGATGTTGGCGAAAGATCAAGGTCTTCAAGCCTGGGAGTTCATTGACCTCGCAGTGAAGCCGACCCCTGAACTCGTGGACCTCTCAAACCACAGGCCCTTCGAGGCTAGTCAGACCGCCATTACCGCTCTATATGGCCCTAAAAAACTCGTCCGTTCTCAATTTTCCCTCCAGCATCACGGGCCGACTCCCCTCCCTCCTGAGCTTCCTTCCCCTAATTCCTTTTCCCTTCCACTGTTCGTCGAGTTTCTGGACCTTTTCTTGGTTTCCGGTATCTTTATAGCGCCACCTTCGTCCTCGCATCTCATTCCACGCATTTTTACTTCAAACCCACACATCATTCACAGTTACGCGGAGTTCTCTAGCCACGATTCGACGGTTTCAATGTCATCACATCGACCATTTCGTCTCTTGTCCAATGCGTGTCGCGCCCCTCCTGCGCCAAAATGGTACGTTTGACCTGCTCTCGTCCAAAAACAGTCGCTGACCTCGACAGATGTAACTCAGGGATCTCCGAAAAGTCCTTTATTGGGCGGGAGCTCAAGGTCTTCCGTCACCTCTCGCAGCAATCGCCGCTGAGGGCGAGATGAATTGCGCTCCGAATGTACCCATCCCCTCGTACGTTTTACCTCGTTATATTTACTCGACAAGCATGGTTAACTTCTTTCAGATGCGGGCCTCTGGTGTAGCGAGAGAAGCAATGGACGACTATCTGGTCGCTGCATCCTGAACTGCCTAGAAAAAGAATGGCGGTCAAGTCTTGGGGTGGAAGTGTCGCCGTCACTTGGATCGGGGTGCCGTCACTGGAAGTAAAGCGATGGCAAGCCATGAGGAAGTACGGCTGACCGGATGAGCGCCAGAAGAAGGGGTTTCGGCGCCTCGATGCAGAGTGCTTGGGCGCCTGACGCGCAATGGTCAAATGTGTAGCCGTCGAAAGACGAAAGCGAATCTGAGAATACAGGCGGTCCTAGGCATGAGATACGTCCCAAGTGAGGATTGATACTGTAGGAAGTGCCGCCAAGGTCCATGCCTTGCACTACGTGAGATCGTAGTCAACGATATCAAAGCCTCCGTGGCTGGTCACATAATGAAGTTGGGGGGAGCTCATCTCTGGGCCCTTTTTTGCACTGTCTCATCCACAAACGATTTTGACCTACGATAGACATCACCGTGTGCTTATTTGTCTCATGTCATGAATATCCTTGTGGCCAGAGCCTGGATAACGCGTCTCCGGTATCTGGAGCGGGAGCGGAAGTGACATGGGAGAGCGCCTTGCTTTTAGCAAAGAAAGGTACAGCTTTTACTATTCATGCAGATAGAATACATTGTTTCTTTGGGGAAGCGTCGATCATTTTCATACAGAAGACCTCCTAAAACAACTGCAATATTGGAAGCAAGAATCATTCCCCCGAAAAAGACTGTGATTAAGCTAGATGCCCTAGGCAGGACATATGGCGCCGATCGCCCCGAAAACAACTTGCAAGCAAAGAAACACAGCTTGTCTGGGAGAAGAGGAAGTCAGTAATGGCGGAAGTATTGTCGTGTCAAGTGACGTACCTGTAAAGTCTGATTTAATGATCAAAAACACCCAAGTGATCTTTCATCTTGGTGATCTCTGCATTAAATCTCGCCTCTCGGGCTGAGGCCTTGATCGGTTCGAAATGCGTTCCGCGTTTAGCGTAGATGATTGCCAACCAAATTGTCATTTCGAGCCATGCCTTGACCAAATTTTCTCCCGAAAGGTTAGGGAGGTCACGATATATGACCTCTCTGCTCTTTATGAGCCAGGCCACGAAGATGAGAGACAGTTCCATGTGGTCGAATTTAAACGGCTGGAAAGGCCGAATCATCTCCACAATCATCTCCATTATGGTGTTTAAATTCCGCTGGACATTGTCCCAGACTTTGACATCCTTCATGTAGTCGAAGCGCTCAGTAAATTTTGGGTACACGTATGTTCTGAATGCCTCTTTGACGGCTTCATCCTCCCCGTGGCTCCAAGCGTATTTCACCCACACAACGTGGTGGGAATACCTTCGACAGAGCCCTAGGACCCGGGCGACTGTCAGATGTTAGAATGAGAGTGTATAGAGGAGTGTTGTAACTTACGATGTTCCGCCTTGGATTGCCGTTCGTCCATTCTCCTGTTGGGTGGGTTCTTTTTTTGGTGACGCGGATATATGACGGAGAGATTTCTTATGTGAAGTGATTGGGGATGTAGAAGAAGAATAGAGGAAGGAGAAGAGACAGAATATGGTGGGGAACTTATGAGAGAGAGTCCAGCACTAAGGAAGCAAGACGTGCATTAGTAACATGTCGACAGTGCCACTGGTGACGGACCGCCACTACAACTGATGTTGAGGGGTGCCCGGCCGGGTCTGCTCGCACCAACTTGGCAGAGTTACAGTGGCCTCGTTACCAGTAGGAGACCTCGGGAGGTCTCGTTTCAGCTTACAATTACCTAGGTACCTTGACCTGCTTCAGTTTGCGAAGAAGTTTGATACTGTGAGGAGCTTCACAAGCCCTGGCAGAGCCGAGCTTTCGTGACCCCTTACGGCCAAGTCAGCCATTTACGAGAAAGCTCACTGCTTAAGAAGATGGTCTCATTGATCTCCAGTGATTATGTCACATATCCATATCTTTCAGAGAAGGGGCCTGGGGCTCTATTCAAGTGTCTCGCACCAGAGTAGTATCTTCGGCTGGCCCCGAGAACCGTGATATTGAGCTCAAGCTCCAGTAATCGCTGAGAATTGATTCTTAATCTCTACTCCTCGTCGCATTTATTCGCTACGTGTCCTTCTCGAATAAAATTGCGTACAGTTCTTAACAAATCCTTCGCGTTGCCGCTTCTTGGGTGCGGCGACCGTGTCAAGAAACTCCACGTCGCCTTCGATTCTTACTCCAAGGTTCGACTGCATTCCTTGTGATGCCTCCGAATTTGTCGTTGTCCTCTTTCATCATCCTAACATTGATTCGTCTCGTGTTCTTCGTACCGTGACAGTATGGAATTGCACCTTTGATCTTCTTGTTTTCCAGGGGTGTATTCGTAGCTAAATTCCGACTCCATGTAGGTTCCCAACTACGCCGTTGAGCTCGCTTGCTTCCCTTCCGGGGTTGCCCTACTGTGGCAGATACTTTGAGCGAGGGCTCAGTGGCTTACTGGAAGCGGATCAGCTTTTCGTCAGGTTGGCAACAATGTCGTCGTCGGCGCACGTTGCTTCAGAGCCAAAAGGGGGGCTTACCACTCAGAGATATTGACTAAATACCTTTGTTTCTGTTTATGCTTCGAATGTAGATGGGGGTCCCATTGAAGGCGTTTGTGGAATGTTTGGTTTTCTTCCCGGCTGCCTTCGGTATTGGACTTTGTTCGAGTTCCGAGGTTGAGTCATCGAGTAGAAGGGCTCAAATGAAGGGACAGTATAAACGGCGGCGCTTTCGGGATTAGTCTCTCTGTAGACGATTAGTCCATCATCGGCTTGTCGGTTAAGGTTGTAATGGACGTTTGAGCATGGCGCGAGCCCCTAGAGTCGTCTGTAGAGTCGCGTCAAGTTGGTGAAGTCAAGAGGCTCACCGTGGTGCGTACAATGGAAGGTCGCGACACGCGCTTTCGCCAGCGGGGGTGTTATGGAGAGAAAAGCGTCATCTGTAGCGTGATTTGATATTCTCGGGCATCGAGTCGTCTACTTGATCCATTGCGGTGCTGTGGTTGAATGTCAGGAGAAGTTTCGTTTGAGAAATGGGCAGGATTAATTTCGGAACAAGACATAAGGACAATAATGGAGACAAAGACTCGAAATCAGGTATCAAGTCAGATGAACATCCCCAGCAGAGCATCTTAAACATCATGGCGAGTGACTTCCCCAAAGATGTAGACGTGTGTTCCAGAAATTAAAAAGGCACGATGGATGATCTCGGAGTCTTTAGGGTAGGCCCACGAAGAGTAGTAGTTTTTCTACACAACTTAAAACAGTACACACAACTGCATAGCGAGTCAAAGAAGTTATACGAGCTCCTCGGAGTAAATTTAGGAATTGAGTATGGCTTCATTCATTATCTAGAGATTTGAAAGGACAGGAACTTCATCCTGTTCCATGAACAGAATGGTTGACAAGAGGACATGTAGTCCGTGATCCCCTGTTCAGTTGCCGCTCCAGCATACATGATTGGCCAGAACAGCCGCGCGTATAACTTACAGTCTCATCCTCTGTTTGTACATGTTCCCCATGTCACAAAGACTCTCTCATCGGCTCTACCCATCATATTGAGTAAAGAAATCTATCTGGCCCTTTGCATGATGTCTGACACTCCGCCACCTGAGCGCGAAACCTCTCTACATCATCAATCCCTACACCTTCATCCTCTTCCACGGTCTGGTCTCCAACGACGAGATATCTGGGGGAATTGCTGGAAACTGATACGACTTCCTCAAGAGACGCCGCCACCACCCTGTTAGAAGCCCCCCAATTTGGCTTATATGCTTCAAACCATTGTCGGCCAACCGTATTTGAGCGCTCAATGTTCATCATGAGGTCTGATACCCCTTGGCTTGATGACTCCATACTTTCGGAAAGACTAAAGAACGGGCTCAGTCTTCAGCAGAGGCTCGATAAGCCACCAAGAAGGAGTTTCGGAAGGTGGGGTCAGAGACCCTCATCATTGGGGAGCTGATCCAAGGTTGTGCGATGTCGCTGGCTGCGTTGCTGGCGCTGTAGTACTCGGTCCGCTGCGGTACATGGATATGAACGGCTTGTAGCGCTCCAAGAGGCTCTTGAGATGGGTATCGAAGATGCGCGATGGAGGGATAGAGTAGCCTGTAGCAGGCTGAAGTTCAACCCTTGGGCGACCTCATTCGATGCTACAGCCACTCAGGCTCTCTTGTCCGTGACCACGGCGAATTGGGCGAAACGATAGCAGTAGGGATGGGGTTGGGCTTGGCGCAGATGATGCAGGATGCTGGGTGCGATGCGAAGTGGAAACACCATGATGGCTAAGGACGTTAGTGTAAAACTCTTGATCACATTGATGGCATCGTCATCTTCATCACCACCAAGGCCGGCTAGGAGAATTCTTTGCTGAGCGTAACAGTTTGACCCTTGTGAAGGCGGACAGGCTGCGAAAGCGTTCCGTGTCGCCATGGGAGACGGCCATCCCTGGAGACCAGTCATCTTCTCACTCAGCTGTGCTCTTGGTACTTTTGCTAACCTGCGCCACTCTCTCAACAACAGTTCTCAGTTGACTGGAACTTGGTCTCGCCAAGTGACTTCGGCGCTCTGGAGGGCGACTGCTATCGAATAAGCGCAAGTTGGGGTCAAGAGAAGGGGCGTGACAGACTGTGATCTTGGACTGCAGCGTCGATAGCATCTTTGCTCCTTCGGGCAGTTGTTGTTTCTGGGTCACAAAGTCGAGTTTCCGTCGAGTGCGTTGGACTGATACACAGCAACCCCCTTTCGAGCAAGGAGGACCATGGGGAAGGAGATGCAGCACGGAACTCGAATTCTCTCGATGATCTGACAGCCATCTCTCGTATCGAGATCCACCCCTGATTCGAGTTACACCTAGTCGAGAGGGCAATGAGTGTTGAGGTCTTGAACGCCATCAAAATGGGTTTATTGTCAAGAATCCCATCCTGCTTGAAGCGTTTGAAGCAACCTTCATCGCGACGTCGGAACTTGGGTCGCCCAAAGAGACTAGCGGTACCTAAGAGCTTCTGGTTGGAATGTTGACGATGTTGCCCTGATGTTGGTCAGCGTGCGGCTCCTCGAAGCTCGATAAGTCCCTTCCGCCACCAAGAAGCCGCACGCTACAGGTAGCCGAGTACGAGTGGGAGCGTAATAAGAAGCCATGATATCAAGAAAGGGTGGTTCGTCCAGCTTGCATATGTCACCGAGGTGACTGCGCCCCTGAGGTAGGCCGGCAGAGGCTATCCCGAGAGGTATTGCGGGTAGACTACCGACTTTGGGAGCATCCTTGACGCTCCTTGGGTCACATCTTAACCGTGACGTAGGGTCAAGAGGCGGTTGCGATAGAGGCAGTAGTGCATTGACGGCTGTTGCTTCGGCGCCAGCGCAGTCGTGTTGGCTGGGCCCATTGTATATCTCATCGTTGAACTCATGATCTGCCGAGAAGTATTAGAAGTGTAGCAAATGCATTAGTGTGAGGTTGGCGTACCATTGGCAGCGCCGTCACCTTCTCGCCGCTTGGGACGTGAATTGCGATGATGGTAGCCTCGTCTTTCGCCCCAGAGAGAGGAGGCGCGGCGGTTACTCCTTGAGAGTTCAATGTTGAAACAGTTGGGAGCTTTCAGGTTCGACCCCTTTGTATAGCGGCACACACCAAGCCCGGATAAAGTCTCTGGCTCTCGGGTGCCTTTGGCCGACTTAATGGACCTTGTCTTGGGAGCTCCGAATGTGCTGGCTCATCTCTTGGGTTCATCATGTTTCAAAGTCTTGCCCTTCGTAGGCTGGCATCGTCAATTCGGAGTCGGTTGGGTGTATTGTTCGAACTTGGTGACGCTTTCAGTCGAGTGTTGTTCTGAACAGAAGGTCAGTAAGAATGCGTTCCGCACATGAAACGAAGCTGTTCACTTACCTCTTTCCGAGAGATTCCATTGGTGAGAGTCCGAGATAAAAGGTGTATCATATGAGAAGCCCTCTTTCAAGCACCGTAACATGTTCCATGGCGAACCCTTGTTGATGGCACTCGCGGCAAAGTTCCACTCGTAAGGCGACGACTTGTAAATGCTCCCGGGCGGCAAATTCGTGGCGAGTTGAACCAGATGCTAAGTACAAACTCCAACTAAGGTAAGGAAGCCGTCTTCAACTCAAGGGTTCGAGTGACACTGAATGTTCAATTCGTCTTGGAAGATCGGTAGCCGAGTGAAACTGGGTGATATAAAGTCGCAGATCCCTTTCGATGAAGCAATCTGAATTCTTGAGCCGAAAAGCTATTCAGGGGGCGAAGAGGTCTGTCGGCTGGAATATCAAGGACCTCTGGCGCCTGTATCGATGCCGGGCTGTCTTCGTGGGGCGGGCTGTCAGTGGAAGCAGGGTGTTAGTGGAAGGCCCCTGGGTGGCCTGGCCTGCACTGATGGAGGTCGATGAGTGGGGCAAGTTAACAAGAAGAGATCAACTCACTGCAGACAGGAACACGATGATCTCGTCTGATATGTCCAAGACGTTCAGACGAACAAGTGCTCGTCTGTTCATTGGCAGTACCAGTTTCTGAAGCATCCTCATTCAAAATGCAGCAATTCAGATCAATTCACAATACTACTGTCACAAATGTGAGACCAGAGCTACTTGTGATCTCCATCACTGAACCCGTAGTGGATATTCGTGGACTTGTTTAAGTGCCGGCGTGCAATGTCTAGATTCAAGAAACTTGCAGAAAGGGCCAACTTCTGATTGTCCCACTGAAGACGAAGCAGCTTCGTGAGCTCCCTAACGTATTGATGCTGTATTTCAAGACGAATTCTCCAATCAGAGACAGCGCACCTCGGCATCCAAGGCTCGCCATCATCCACTACCTGCTGCAAGCCAAGACCATGTCCCTTCTCCCCACGTCAAAGTCACCTCGTGATACAGAGCTTCTCCAGTGTTAAGCGTTCCTTGGCCTTCGAAAGCGTTGCGTTCGTTCACGTGTGAGATTGATATAAGGTGTAGAAATGTCGCTTCTTATTGGGAGCCCCCGAATCCAGGTCAGCATCAGATATCGTTGTCAACAAAGCTACAACAGGGACAGGGAAAGGGGATCTTACAGCTCCGGTTCAATATCGTCAGATACCGCGAGTGGACTGAATAACGCCAAAGCCTCCACGTCCAAGTGTTCAATGGAGCCGCGGGCTAAGGCTCTGTTCAGCATGATGAGACTGAGCAGCGCCCAACCAACCCAAGTCAATTCTATGCAAGATCCAATGGCTTGCGCGCTTTCTAGGGACTTGGTGATTATTGTGATCAGACCGCCTGATGCCATATGCCTCGTAAGGTCGGAGGTGGTCAAGGTCGGAGGACGATGTGAAAAGGGGCAGAGGCCACTTTTATGCCAGCGATGAGATTATATGCTGCGAAATTGCACGAAAGGTGGTTGTAACTGATTTTAGATGCTTCTATGGTGTTTTGCGGCTGTTGTTGCGGCTGTTGCTTATCCCTTGGTTGTGGCCAAGATGGTGGCGGAGCTCACGACGGTCGGTGTTGGGATTTGTACTTCGTTTGAGCCAGGGTTCCTTTTCAATCAGTGCATGTATTCGTTCTAAGTCCAGTTGATCGCTAGATTGGAAGTGTCAAGGTTGTCAATGTTGTGTGTTGTTCGGCGAAAGTCAAAAGGGGTACCTCGGTCAAGATGAGGTGGACAAGGGGCGGCAGAGAGGACATAACACGAACTCTCAAAATACAGCTTTGGCACTCTTTTACAGCATTCATCTTGATCTCTAAGGTTCAATGTCTTAAAGTGGGGGCGGTACCGTTTTGCTTGTGGTCTTAAACACGGAGTGTCCCTTAGTCCAGGGCAGTGTCAGAACGCGAACACGGACCTTGTGCAGAGACGGGAGTGATTCTACCAAACGACCTTGGCCGCCCTCATACACAGAGAAGCCAACTGCAGCGCTTTGAGATTCAACCAAAGCCTCCCACACGCCATTGGCGAGGAGTGCATCCATTGATCCCTAAGTGTCAAGCTACCAGTAAATTACATTTGCGAGGAGAATAGCAAAGTGAACTTATTGTCCAAAGCTTCCAATCACACGATGCACATTCAAGTAACTGAACAATAGAATAGCATAGAACCGAGAGACATGTTGGGGGTCTGTTCGGGGCTCCAGCTGCTCGCAAGTGACTAGATACGTGCCGTAAGTCTCCCCAGGGGCCAGACAACGAACTAACGACCACTGTAGCTCCCTTCCGGTGACACAAGGAGCTCCCCACGAGTGAATGAGAGCGTAGTTCCATTGTTGCCACTGGCAGAGAGACGCATGGCTGCCAGTGGAAGAGGGCAGAAGCCCTCATGCAGGTCGGTTGCTGGGCCTTTATATTCTTCCCCTCCCACTTCTCCTCCATCTCTTCTTTTCTTCCTCTCTCATCCTCAAACATTTTTATCCCCTCTCCTCCAATATATTTATTACATCAAATATAATTATCCTCAACACATCCCAATATATATATACAGAGCCGCAAATGGCGTCTGGTCCCGGGTCCTGCGCGGCCTATACCTACCGACAGTGAGTCACTACATTTCCTTTTCTCTCCTCGAGAGGACATCTCGAGCTTCTCTTCATTCTTCTCCCGAAATCCCCTCCTCTCTTCTCTTGCTTTCATCCACGCGGTGCTTCGCGCTTCACTGGTTTACTCTCCTTTCCTACACGCGAGCACACATACTCACCACTCATCTAGGGTCCCGGGCCAGCCACTTGAAGTGACTGCCCGTCCTTCTTGTGGTCTCCGGCACCAAGAGGGAGTTGCACTCCCTCTGGTGCCGGAGAATGTCATATGCGGTGCGCCCGGCCTCCGGTCAAGCAATCTGGGGAGAGGACTGCCTAGTGCAGAAGTTCCGAAAGGGCCTTTGGCTCGACGGCCAGAGCCAGGCTTCTGAGGACCCCTTCGTTGATGGTGGCCTTGCTCAGGGCAGCACTCTTTCGGCCACGGCCTCTTCGTTCCAGCCCATCGATCAGAGATTCAAGGGAAAGAATGCACTCGTGTTCTACCCAGAGGGTAGTCCCACTGTCGCTGGCGCTCTGAGCCAGGATATGGACATCTCAGTCGGTAAGTCATACTGCCCTTCTCTCTTTCGCAATCAATCCTGACCTCTGACAGATCAATCAGACACAGATTACACTTCCGGCAACCTCACACTGAACCCCCAGCCCGCCTCGTCAACATCTTCACCAACTTTACTCTGTTCACATCTTCCCCGATACACTGGGTGACTGCTCTTCCTCTTCCCCGACACACTGGGTGACTCCTCTTCCCCGACACACTGGGTGACTTCTCCCCGACACACTGGGTGACTTCTCTTCCCCAACATACTGGGTGACTGGCCGCCTTACAAGGGCCGCCTTGCTAAGAACGTGGAGTGTCGTGTCCTAGTCGACGTGGTCGGGTTTAACAAATACCATCTTGTCCAAGGCAAGCGCGAGAACAAGGACCCAGAGATTGAGGTCCACCACCGTGGCTCCCGTGGGTTGAACAACATCGTCGACCTTGGCGAACTCATCGCCGGACTTGATGACCGGACGACAGTAAGCACATACCACTCCATCTTCCATCACACTCAGAACTGACCCCTTCACAGATCATGCTTGGGAACATCCCAAACAAGGACGGCCAATCTCCTTCGGCGCAAGTTGCTGGCGTCTCTCTTTCGGGAGGCCCGGTTGCTTGTTTCGACTCAGGTTGGCCGGAATTGTTTGGTGACTTGGTGGTCAGCCGCTTCGCCCCCCGTCGCAAGGCGGGTGAGTGACGGCCCTGATTCTCGGGGCCTGAACAAGAAGCGGTGAGGGAGTCATGGTGGCCGTAAGTTCTCCCCTCTCTTTTCTCATTCCGCTTCATTCTAACACGTCATGGCCAGGCCCGTCGCTCGGTTTACGGTGCCCACATGCTCCCTCGCACTACTGAGTTCGGGGTCACCATCGAGGAGGCCCGCGAGCTCCACGAGAAGCAAAAGGCCGCCAACGCCGGCAAGGGAGTTGCTGCCCAGGACGCCGCCACCCAGGATGGGGGTGGCATCTGGGACGGAACCCAGACCCAGAACAATAACCTCATCTGAATCGCCAATCCTATCATGACGACCACAAAGTTACGCATTTTACGAGATTCACGACGAACGGTCTTTGAGATCTGCGACACGCCCCCCTTCTAAGTTGTGTCTGCTGCTTTGAGCTCTCAGCCACAAGTCTCAACTGCAAATAACACATCACTCCATCGGTCTTGATCTGAAAAGCTCCCTCAGCTTCTTAAAGAGTACCAGGAAGCCTGTGATGATATCAAAGTCATCTCGAGTCGCCACCCCACCATCACCAACATCCTTATCTTCCTTCATCAACATCTTTACCTTTTCTTGCCTCTGCAATTACATCATATATTGTTCATTGCTCGGCCAGATCGCAGCATTGAAGCCCCACGGGGTGCGCTCTCATCACTATATATACAAACTGCTCGACCGATCGCAGCATTGAAGCCCCACGGGGCCTGGCCTCTCGGCAGCACAGCAGTCATTCGCTTGTCATCACCGACCCAACTACTTATTCGACTTGACTACCCCGTCCGTTCAACCTCAAAGGGTGCGCAACAAATGACTTGATGAAATCATGGTTGCCCATCAGACTGGCGTGCCGCGACTTCAACGCCGCCACTATCAACGATATCTTCCCGTGCTCCGGTGTCGAGAGAAGAATTCGACGAGCGATGCAGTCAGTCCACTTGACTTGCCGCAACTGTGACTGCCGCAACTGTGAGAAGCAAGGACACTTCTGCGGGGGAAACTCGAGAAGCCAACATTAGTTCGGCTCTCTATCCCAACTTTTACTATACTATACTATACTATACTCATCTCACGCCACCAGCAATTGGTAAGTTGTCCTCACCCCTCTCTCCGACATTGATCTCGTGCTAATATTTCTATCTAGTTCTCTTGCGATGATCGAGCTCATACCATTTGATTGCCAAATGGACGACAAAAGGAGCGAACATTAGTTCCGCTCTCTATCCAAGTCTGGACCAAGTCGACTTGTCGGCGATCACCAGCAACTGGTAAGTCACTTCAACCTTTTGATTGATATCGGCTCATCGCTAACTTGCAATTCAGTCTTCTCCCTCTAGATTTCACACTACTTCGGTTCATTCCTGCCGCTCACCTCGACAATATCACAGGTTCTCTGTGCCGGAATAAGCTCTCAGCCACAAGTCTCAACTGCAAATAACACTTCTCTGCAGAGACCAGAACTGTCTGTTCAAGCAGAAAGAGCGAGAGTTGAGATGATTCGAAGTGCGAGATGGATTGGTGGTGAAGGAATCAATCGTAGTCAAAGCGGGACAGTTTGGGATGGTCAGCGCACATAGCTAGCAAACAATTTAATGTTCATGATATGAATTAGAACATACTTCTCCCACCACAAGAGACCTTGTAAATTCCACAACGTGACTGTCCACCCCGTCTCATTACCACCGCCTTCTTCATCCACTCCGACAATTGAACTGAACATCTTTCTCTCCGCACCAACTCTTACGGTGGTCATGATAAGACCGACTGACCACCCCCATGCAGCGGGGAGAAGGCAACCGCTGTCAACTCGTGGTCCGAGCCATGAAGCGAAGAGTTCTCTTTCAACATGTCACCCTTCTTCACATCAACCTTTACCCACACGTTCGAGAGAAGTACCATTGGTGATGTCGTCGCGCTCTTCCGCAAACCTGGCTAAACTTTCATTCATTATCCCAGACAATCGACGCGCAGCTCCCACCACGAACCCATTCTCCTCCTTCTACCCACGACAACCGCTGTACACCACGACTCTTTGATCTACTTCCAGCAAGTGTTCCGCAAAGCCACCTCCCGTTCCATGCCGCCAAAAGCGACACTACGTTTTGGAGCAAGTCGCGAAGACCCAGAACTACCTCTCCGTAGCTTCACTCTGCCACATCTCCAACAAACGAAAGAACAGTTCAATCATCCCCCGTGTCGAGAGGGGCGGGCCGCTTGCGGACCTCAAAGAACCAGAGATCCGAGCGTGTTCTTCCTGACGTTTCCAGGCCTCCCTTGTACTCTACGTTCTCTCGCCGACAGGCACAACATTTCGGCGACCTGAAGATACTTGAGCTGATCAGAGGCATACCACAGGTTCTTCGTCAGACTCTCTTGAACGGAGCCAGCACTTCACGATCACACCCCGACTAACTGTCCTATGCCAATCTTCCCTACGGAGCGCTTGAGAATACCAAGCCTTGTTTCCATTGTGAGGTTGATCTCCTTTCTTTTCGAGCTTCTCTCCTGACGCCCTGTTCACAGATTCATCCTGCCCAATAGCCGAAGCTCAGTCCCCGGTCCCGGCTTCGGACTACATGTGAGCAACCACCGTCTCACACGGCCCGAGGCAAGATTAGAGGATCAGGAAGCTTTCCATCAGTATTATTAAGACGAAAGAAGTCTCTGTCAGTGCGACTGACTATCCGGAAGTGTCTGTTTATTCGGGAACTCCCTCATAGGAGCTCACAAGATCTACAGGCGCCGTGGAGCAACATCAGACTCGGATGCCAGTGTTCAAGACCGCACATGCGCAATGCGCTTTAGGGCTCCTTATCAAACATTTAGCATAAGTAATAAAAGACTTGGGTGGCTTTGCATAAGTTTAGGATATCTTTTGCAGACTTTATTTTCATGGCTTGTGGTCCAACGTCGCAGGGATGACTCTACTCGACATCACCAGCATTTGCAAGTCGTGTTCATTAAAGTAAAGTGTTCAATCTAGGCTAACAAATTGGTATCAAACAAGTCTATAAACAAAGGAGAAGAAAAGAGTGGCAAAGCCGGATATCAAAGACCCATCACATCAAAAGATCGTCCACCATAGTCCTCCTTTCATACTGTACACCCCTTCAATCTCTAATGGCTCTTGTGGCCATTAGTCTTCGCACCCTCCTGTCCAACAGCGTTAACACCAGCATTCAACTTTCCAAACTGCCACTCCGGCAGTGTGATACCAGTCTGCTCGTTAATAGTGCTCATCAGCGGCGGCAGCATCTGGTACACATTGCGCATCGTCTCAGTCGCATCACCACCACCCTGACCACCGGCCTGGTTTCCAGTGTTCCACACGCTGATCTTGGGCTCCAGACCGCGAATGGCTGCGGCGTTAGCCTTGGCGAGCTCGACGTACGTGCCCTTCTCGATCATCATGTACTGCAGCAGACCAGCAGGGCCTCCAAACGCCGTGGACAGCTTGCCGTAGGCGTCGGCCATGGCGGAGATACCCTCTGCCTCGCGGAGCTTGCTGACGAGCTCGGCCTCCGCGCGCTGCTGGGCGGCGTAGTTGTACGCTTCGGCCTCGTTACGCGTCTGGTAAGCTTCGGCGTCTGTGTTTCTGGTGATCTTGGCGTATGTCGCTGCTGCGTCGGCGTCGGCGAAGAGCTTGGTCTGGTAAGCTGCAGCGTCGGCCTTACGCTGACTAGCCTCCTGGTGAGCGCGCGCATCGGCCTCGACCTCGTATGCAGCTGCATCGGCAGCCTGTTGCTTACTCTCCCTTGCAATAGTAGCCTTGACGACATCGGTGGCACGAAGACGTTCCATCTCGGCAGCAGCGCGCTTGATCTCAACCTCCTTCTTGAGGTCCTCATCCTTGGACTCGAGAGTGCGCTGGGCTGTGACGCGGGCGATGTCGACATCACGGGTCAGGCCTGTGCGCTTGGTGTCGAGTTGTGCTTCTGCTTGGGCGCGCTCGATATCACGGACTGTCTTCTGCACTGCGGTCTCGGCGTTGATCTTTGCGATCTCACGCTCTTGCTCACCCTTGCGCTGGGCTTCTCCGACATTACCACGGAGTTGAGCCTCAGCAACATCGATTCTGGCTTGGTTGGTTGCACCCTCGTGAGCTTTGCGGGACAGGGAGGCGAAGTAGACAGAGTTAGGTGCATCCTTCAACTCTTTGACCTGTGGAATGTTGGTTATCGTGTCGTTAGATGGGAGAGAATTGGCCTACGTTGGCGTTGAAGATGAGCAGACCAAACTGCGACAGCTCATTCTGGATGTTTCGGAAGATTCTCTTCTTGAAAACCTCTCGCTCAGTGAAGATCTCCTCCATAGTCATGCTAGACACGAGGACTCGAGTTTCACCCTCAATGATACCCTTGACGATGTTGGCAACATGCTGACCCTGAGTGACATTCTCCTTCTCCTCAGAGTTGGCCAAGAGCATAGCATACTTCATCAAAGCGTCCCCTCGGTCCTCACGATCAAGACCATCGGCTTCACTGTCGGCATCAGAGCGGTTGGCCCCGCGCTGGTTGACATCGGGACCCACTGTGAAGACAACGGGAAGAGAGAACTGCAGCTTCTCCTTGGTCATGGCCTGGAGGTCCATGGCATAGTCGTGAGGGCGGATGCTGAGTGGGAGTTAGTGATTGTTGAGTAGTTGAAGAAGGGGGAAGAATACCTGAAGCGTGTGCATCGTTGGAGAGGCCAGACCCATGTTGCTTTTGTGATCTTGACGGTCTTGATGCCCATGCCAGTGATGGCAAGGTACTCATCGGGGGCAGAGATTCTGTAAGACATCTTGGATGGTGTTGAAGGTAGAAGAGAGTGAAAGTGTAGTTGGGTATTGTAGTAGTGAACTGGTATATATGTGACCAGATGTAAGTAGTTATCTGCAACGAGTGTTGTATATCTCTATAACCAATGCTAGAGAATTATTTAAATAGTATGATCAAAAATGCATGTCTCACAAAGCGGACAACCACTCCCTTATATGCTTCGATCTTGACACAGGAACAGCAACACAAAACATGCATGTCTCAATGCCCAACAAGGGTCATACTCCATGATGAATGTGCCTCGCTCCAAGCCAAGAGGTGGTGGCGGAGTCTGGAGTACCCCTGTCATTTCCCATATTCTGGAAGAATTCCATGTCCACAACGGGTATGCAATGCGGTCCCGTGATCAGATTGATTAAGGAATAAGATTAAAGAGGATGGGCTTGTGATGTGATCGCCGCTTGGGGAATGCCCGGGTTTGGTGGGGTTCTCTCGTGGTGATGATGGTTGGGCGTTCTCGGGTGATCTACAGTGGGGTTCGCCTCTAAAGCATCACCGAAGCTCCAGGGCAACTGTGAACTCTCGTGTAAGTTGGCCCGACCTTGACAAAGGGTGTCAAAATAAAGCCTTCAAACAATATCCTGAGCCTTATTGTCACATAGGATCAAGGCTCTTCGACACATGACATTTTCCACTGCGTTTATTGGCAATTAGCTGTCCCAAACCTACGTTCAGCCGCAAAGCACTACCAACACAGCCCTGTAAACGGATCACCTTTTAATTTCCGCGCACCTCGCGGAAATCATCAATAACTGTCACTCAAGCGTTCTCCTGCCGGTATCCGAATCAAGCATCTTGGCTGAACGCCCGGCCGCAATGCAATAGCTCACGTGCAGAAAACATGATTCGTTGATTCTTGGAATGTCCCGACACCCGCCAAGCCTCAAATTGCATGACTGAACAACCACCACTTCTGCTGCGCCACGATGAGTAACCAATGACCACCACAGACACTCCTTCAGGCAGAGATGAATGTGCAGCCCAAGGCTGTGACCCTCTTCTTTTGTGGTTTCGGCGATTGCTAGTTTGACGCTTTTGATACTACGCTTTTGAAGACGGGGCGATACAAGGCTGAGTTTGGTGGTCACCGAAGCGCTATTGATGGTGGGCTGACTGTTGGCCTCCACTAGGTCTGTATGTATATGCGTTGCAGAATCTCCAGACTTGGCTTCTTCTCATTGCAACACAACATCATGTCTAAGCAAGACTCCTTCGATGACGGGGATCTTCCTCCCCCATACACTGAATCCGGTCCCTCAGCATCATCACAACCACGACAGTCAGTCACGACAATCTTCTCCTCACATCTAAACAACCTCCCCCTACGTATTCAATCCGTTCAAGCAGTCCGCAACTCAGCGCGCGATGAACGAGATAGTGAAATACTCACCCTTTTGGTGCCTCACATTGAAGACATGCTCTCATCGATAGCAGCCATGGACCCGCCGCCACGAGTCGTTGAAATGACCATGGTGCCGGAAGAAGCAGTTGGTGAAGGGTGGTTCTTTAGCGATGAAGATCAATCCCGAACTGTTGTGCGTGTAAGAGAAGATCGCAAGTTAGTAGGTGATCAAAAGAAACCTGTCAAACAAAGTGAACCTCCCAAAACCAGAGCCTTTGACGAATGGGGACGATGGGAAGACGACAACCAAGAATCTACCTCAGACGACGTTCTCTGGTGGTCAGACCACGACATGGCAGTCCGTCTAGCAAAATACATATCCCCAGAAAGAGTCGACCGTCAGGTCGTCAAAGCACACGTCGAACAAGCAAAGAAAGCGTCAAGATGGGGCTTATTCAAGAAATCTGAGCCATCAACGCCACCAGCGCCAGTAGTAAAGACTCAGGAGGAAGAACCGGTTACTATGACGGTCAAGGCTGAGGAGGTTACATTTCGGCGGGAGAACGAGATGGGTATTTGGGAGGGCAAGACAGGATGGGGCTTGGTGGTCAAGGTCAAGTTACGGCAGTGAGGGCGGTGTTGGACATGGGCTGAGAATGAGGGCATTGTGAACACAGGATATATATAAAGTCTATCGGGCAACAATGACATGAACATCGTCAGAGAACATCATCTACCAGCCAGCATCTTGTCAAGTTCAATTGCGGATCTGGTTCGGAAGCTTGAGTGAGTCTTCACTCCTGGCTGCATCAAACTAGCAAATCTTCCATTTCATCAAGACACTTCAGACTCAGATGGTTATTCTTGGTAGAACAAAGCATTCTTCTTTAACCGATATCACTCAGTGACACATTGTATCATCTCGGGGTCTTTTCTGTGCATTGGCGCGCGGCATGTAATACAGTGAGTCGTGAAGTCGAACCATATTTTCACTACTCATCAAAAGGTGACTGAATGCTGACAGCACACTCTGAAGCTATCACCAACAACGATGTAAACATGCCCAGCGATTCTTGAATACTTATTTAGATGCTGACCTCTCCAGAATCAAAACAAGCATAAATAAGAACCTAATCCTCGATAGAACACAACTGTAAACACCTCAATTCGGCCTCACACCAGGTCGTGAAACTCACCCTGCCTGATCTCATAACAACATCTCACAACCACTGTATCCCCCTCTCACAGCATCCATCCTCATCACCCAATCCCTTCCCTTTTTTCCGTCCTCGTTCGTGATTCACCTCTCTTGGTCTTAGTGCCTGACTCACTCGCCGACTAAACCCCACCTCATCTACAAAACCCTCACTTCACCCATCACCTCCTCGAATGAGCCTCTAAACCTCCTCTTCATCCTTCAACACCACTGTAGCGTCAAATCAAACACCATGGCTTACAACGTCCTCGTAACAGGCTCATCCGGCCATCTCGGCACAGCCCTCATGCTCTCCCTCCCGACATTCGGCTACACACCTCTCGGCATCGACATCCTACCCTCTGAGAACACAACACACGTCGGATCAATCTCAGACCGCGAGTTTGTGACCTCTCTTCTTCAGGAGCACCCCATTCAGCATGTCCTCCACGCCGCGACGCTGCATAAACCTCATGTCGAGAGCCACTCCAAGCAAGACTTTATCGACACAAACATCACCGGCACCCTCGTCCTTCTCGAAGAAGCCTCCAAGCTTGGCGCCCAGATAGAGAGCTTCATCTTCTTCAGCACAACAAGCACGTTCGGCGCAGCGCTGAGTCCCAAGCCCGGCCAACCCGCCGCCTGGATCGACGAGACCGTCGTGCCCATCCCGAAAAACATCTACGGCGCTACAAAAGTCGCAGCAGAAGATCTATGCTTCCTCATCCAGAAGCAGACCAACATGCCCGTCGTCATCCTCCGCACGAGCCGCTTCTTCCCAGAGCAGGATGACGATGAAGATCGCAGAGCAGCTGTCTCGGACGACAACCTCAAAGTGCTCGAACTAGCGTATCGCCGCTGTGACATTGAAGACATAGTCCGCGCCGCAGTCTGCGCTATGAAGAAAGCGAGAGAGATCCAGTTTCGGAAGTACATCATCAGCGCTCCGCCGCCTTTTCCCAACGACGCTGACACGCTGGCGATGCTGGACAGAGACCCTAAGCAGGTGTTTGAGACTGTTGCGCCGGAGTGTGTGCAGGTCTTCAAGGATAAGGGGTGGAGTCACTTGAAGAGGATCGATCGGGTCTATGATTCTAGCAAGGCGGTTGAGGAGTTGGGTTGGAAGCCGGAGTTTACGTTCAACAAGGTCGTTGAGTTGGTTGGGGAGGGTAAGGAGTGGAAGAGCGAGTTGACGGGGAAGGTTGGCAAAAGAGGATACCATGCTGTCAGTCATGGTGTTTACACTGTTCGATGAATTAGCAGCCCGAGAATTGGCATTGGAAGAAGGTTTACAGCGAAAGTCTTCACGGTGGTTTTGGGAGAAGACACAATTGACACTTATCATACTGGGAGCAAGAAGACCTCGGTTAGACCTTGTACAGGGTGTTGAAATAAACTCAGCAAAAGGTTTACCAAGTTTATCCTAGACTTAGGTACACTAAACTTATAATATTTTACCTAATTCTTTCTATCATTTGGGATCGGGGTCTTAGTTTCTTTCCTCCCTTAGTGGTGTAAATAAACTTGTATTCGCCATGATGCTATGTCTACTGAAAACATCCCTCTAAAAGTCAGGGTATCTATACAACTACACTCAACCAAACTTGATGCCAGAGTTGGGATTCCACGTCCCAGGTGCAGGAGGTTGCCCTGAACCACCACCAGACTGACCAAATTTGATACCCATACCAGGCGTCCACATTGCACCAACCGGTGTTGGTTGCACTGGCTTTGGCTGCTGTACCGTCTCTCCCCAAGACTGTATGTTTGCCTGCGCTGGGCTTTGCACAGGTTGAGGAGGTTGTGGTGGTGGTGCATATGAGTGGGAGGGGTCTTGGTGTGACGGCATTGGGCTTTGGGCCGGAGGTTGTTGGTGAGAGATGTTGAGGTTTGACAACGTCGGCATGTTAATTTCCCTGTGGTTTCTATTAGTAAAAAGTTCTTAGAAGGTTGGTGAGAAACATACTCTTCCAATGCTCGCGCTTCCATTCGACGCTGAGCGACCCAACCACGGATAACATCGCGAAAGCCCTGACCAACAATCTTATTCAGATCATTGTAAAACTTGCGTCCAACTTCGAGGTTATTGATAATCTCCTTGTACTTAAAATAGGCGTTATCAAGCTTCTGCAAAGCCACCTCGCGTTCTCGGTTCCCGCGCTCACCCATCTGTCGCTTCTGCGACTCAAACTCGCGATTGATACGCTGAACATCCGCCAATAGACGTTCTTGGTCTTTGGCCTCTTTGTCAATCGCTTCAACCTCGGGCTCATACAACTTGTCAAGTCGTTTGTCGAAAAACTCCTCAAAGTGAGCCGGGACGAGTGCTGTGTTAGGGTACGCTCGCTCCAGTCGGGCTGCTTCCTTCAAGATGTCCGGCTTGATGTCGTCGCGCCGGGCGTTTTCCCGCAAACTTTCAACCTTCTTGCGACGACGGCTTTCAAGACGAAGAACGTCGTTGTATGCACCTCGCAATCTTCCTATGACAGGTTTCAATGTCTCGGGTATGTCAACCCGTCGGCTCGACGGCACAGAGTCCATCAGGTCTCGGTCCGGTCCGGAAAGAATAGCAAGCAGATCCTGGATCGCGCCGAACTTCTCCCTGACGACCGCATCGCTACTGATACTGCTTTGGAAGTAGCTCTCGATCTCAGAAGCGTGCTGCCAAAGCTTTCCACCTTGAGGATCTTGCCGACTCTCGGGTCGCACCCATCGGTCTGTTCCGTATCTCATCCGTAATCGCTGATCTTCCTCTTCTTCCGAAGCTAGAGCCGCTTTGCCCTCTTCAAAGATTGCCATATCTCCAGACCGCAACTTGTCGATATCTGCAAAGCCCTTTTGCACTCTGCCAATGGCATCTGCTTGTCTAATCTCTTCGGCATGTTGGACCAAGCTAGGCGGTAGACCCAGAGGTTTCTCAAGCGCTTGTAAAGATCCAGGTAGCCCAAGCGATGTGAGAATTTCGTGAATCTTGTCTGTGAGAGATTCAAGTTCCGGAATAATATTCTGGCTAACCATGCGATCGCGTCGTTCTTCGTAAATTGATGTGGCGACGTGCACCGAGAAGGGGACCAGTCGAGAGAACAAAGCTGGTCCGAACTCGGCGTGGTCTCCAAAGTAATCATAAGGATTGGCAACTTGCGGTGGCACCCGAGCTACGGCCATGTTTGCGCGATCAAGAATCTTGAGCTCCGATTTTGGTGGTACAGCAACTGCAAATGTTAGTACTCTGCCAAGCAAGGGTCGCAGCGCACATACTTAGGTAAATAACATCGTTATCCTTCTCTGCCCGCTTCAAATCTTCCTCAACCTTGCGCTTCAACCCATTCAGGTCATCAACCACCGTCTTGCCAAGATAGCCACTTCGGGCTTCCTTAATGCCCTCCGTCGCACAAGCAACAGCATCCTTGAGTCGCGCGACCTCCTCTCCATATTTCCTCTTCTCAAGGCAATCACACGCAGCTCGGTATTGCGCAGCAGCAGCAAAATGATGATGCTTGGCGCTCATGTGGTGGATCCAGGCACTGCTTATGGCTTCGCTCTTCATAGCAGCTTCGCCAGCAAAGTTGTACAGGTCGGACACTCGAGCGGCGAGCTTGGCGATTGACGCGTCTTTGTAGCCGTCCATAACGGCTTTCTGCCAGAAACATTCTTGGCTTTGGGCGAGGAGTAGTTGGATCAATGACTCGAGTGTGTCGTGGTCCATGTCTTCGGGAGGATCGGACATTCGTAGTTCGGGGAGGATCTCTTTTTGCATGTGTGAGAGCACGCCGGCAGCGAGGGAGAAGTAATTCGCCGCTGATTTGAGTCCTTCGGTATTGCCTCGTGGGGTGTTGATGGCGAGCTGGGAATAGAGGGAGGCGAGGTTGTAGAGAATGTTCATAAGCTCGTACTTGAGGTTGTTCCGCACCATAGGGCGCTCAGTGTTGTATCCAAGGGCGGGATACCACGAGAATTCGGCGCCAATCTTTTCATCAACGTCAGTTTTTGCTGTTCATCAGCATCGCGTGACACTCACATCTATAGGAAACTTGCCCCCGACCCAAACAAGCTGCCCGGCATACGCTTGTAGCTTTTTAATGCCACTTGGATGCGGTTCTCGAACGTTGACCGCATCGCGTCGAAGTGCATCAATGACCTCGAGGTCATGCTTGAACATATCCGGGTGCTGATCATATTTGGTGTTGATATACTGCCGAATCGTCGAGGCAAGCGACAGCTGGGCCGACTTGCGAAAGGGGATGGAGAGGATGTTTCTGAGGGACGAAATGTTAGCTGATAAGTCCCGGGGTCTCCGGTATAGCTGGGTCTTCTTACGACGACATGGCTTCGTTTGCGAACCTGACTTGCGGGTTCGGTTCTTGAGCCTTTGTGTTGTAAAGGCCTTTTTTTGCCAAGATCGCTGGGCTAGAGTTGCAATGACTTCATCAGAGCTTGGAGCTTGTGGAGGCGCCACGTTGGAGGGGCAATGACATACGATGTGGCGCAGCAGTCGTTACCCTGGAGCCCCTCGTGGAGCAAGAAAATACATGGAAGACTTTAGAAGAGGATGCTAAATAAACTTGGCAAAGAGTCTCCTAAGCTTAGCCTAAATTGCGTAAGTCCTCTCATCCCTTAGACAAAGATTCTCATCTTCCGTCGGAAGTGTACAAGTTGGGTTTCTTATGTTGGTGCCGAAGACCTGTTGCAATTGAGACACTGGATGGTCGCCGAAGATACACACTGAAGATCTATTCTACTAGGTTCGACAGACAGGCAGAGTACCCACTCTATAAAGAACCAGGATCATCGGTGATTCTATTCACATATTTCATCTACATGCTTCAGTTAAGATCATCCCGAAGAAATTCACATAGAGTTCAGTAGATCGTGTTCATGTTCAAAAAGTGCAATTGTGATTTTGGCTAAAACTACTCGAAATTCATAGCAAGAGACCGATCAAAATATTACCTCCCTCACTTGTGGTATCTCATTGACATCCATCCTTGTCTCTAACGATACTTCACATCTCCAACTTCAGGCCGGTGAACTCCATCATCGACATATCCCGGAGGCTGTGTCTGTCCCGCACTAGCTCCCGACGTTACCGGCGCCGAAGTGGGATCCCGATCGGTCGGAGACACGGAATTGACCTTTAGAGATCCAACCTCAGCACCCTTCAGAGTCTCGAGAAGGTTGCGAGCACCAGCGGGCCACATGCCGCTCTGGCGGGGAACTTCTCCCCGGATGATCTGCTCAACTGAGACGCGCTCGCCGTAGAAAGCAGCGTTGGCGTCCTTGCGCTCGACGACGACGGTGCCGTCGACTTGGACGCCTGCGTAGAAACCGCGGGACTTGACGTAGGAAAAGACGGGCTTGAAAGCACCGGTGCTCAAGCTGCGGCGCTTCTTCTTCTTGTCGGCATCGGTCTCTGGTTTCAGGCCTTGGTTGTGCTCGGTAGGGCGGGGAGGCTTGGGTGGAGCCTCTTCGTCCTTGTTCTCCTTGTCCTTCTTCTTTCCGTCCATAGCGGCGCCAATCTCGACGGCACCGCCAGCGCCATAGGGACCAGCAACGACAGCAAGATCACTGCCCAGAGCAACGCGGGTCTTGGCGAAGGCGTTGAGAGCCTCTCGGCTGTTGATGACACAGACACAGTCGTAAATGTCAAGACCGATCATGAAACCAGCGCCAACAGAGTGGACCTGGATACCTGAAGGAGGGCCCCATGATCCATCAGGGAGACGAGAGATCAAGATACCTGAACCAGTGGCGCCAGAGAAAGCGTAGCCGGCACGAAGAGTCGTGAAGATAGCGAGACCTTGGGCCTTAGCGATAACCTTGGGAGGGATGTTGACAAGAACTCTCTTCTTGGGCTTCTCTTTGGTGGGATCAATGATCTCGTCGTTAGTCTCCTGTGCCTTGGGGTCTGTCGATGTGGGGACCTGGCTAGAGCTAGGATCAGCGTAGACACCGTGTTCTAGAGCATGTTAGCGGACGTTCTGGTAAAGCTGTATTGGGTAACTTACTGCAGAAGGACTTCAGAATAGAAGCTGCCTTGTCACACTCCTTGTCGATAGTCTCGGGGAGGAAACTCTGGCTACCAAACTTGTGCGCCAAGCTGTTGATAGGCGCAGCGGCCTTGATACCAAGCTGGCTGAACTTCTCGCTCCAACCGGGCTTCTTGTGTGTCTCAGGATGCGCGGAAGTCGAAGCCTGGGTTGTGGTTGTCTCTGGACCATGGCCGAAGCCGTGGCCGTGAGTAGGGGCTGTCGGGCTTGGCTGAGGCGACGCGTGAGCCTGAGCTGGCTGATTTGTAGGAGGGGGCGCAAAGGTAGGATGAGCAGGGTCGTATTGCGGAATAGCGTAGTTTTGCTGGGCCTGCTGAGACTGCTGAGCGTCAAAAGGCGGGTGAGTCTCCTGATGCTGCTGAGGCACAGTGACTGGATTGCCCTGGAGAGGGTTTGGGTGAGCAGCGGAAGCTTGGTGTTGATCTTGCGCAGGAGGTGGACCGGGAGGAGGGGGAGGGAAGTGCTGCTGGTCTAGCTGGCGCTTCTCCTCTGCAGCACTGGGATATTGCTCGGTACCGGCAGTAGACGAAAATGGAGGAGGTTGCTGCTGGCTCTGGGATCCTGCGAACTGGACATGTTGATCGGGATTTTGGGGAGTGCGGGACTTCTCGTCTCCGGGAAGCTCAGCAGATCCTTGCTTGTACGCTGGAGGCAGAGAGGAGTCTTGAGGTTGATTCTGGGAAGGGTCGGCGGTAGGAAGCAGACCACCTCCATGCTGGTCGCCAGCGGAATACTGGGGAGCTTTCTCAGGATTCGACATCAGATTATAGGTACTAATGTAAAGCTGTAGGTGTTGTTGTAGTTGTAAGGTTTTAGGTTGAGAGTCAATGGCGGGGTAGCTTCGTGTCAGGTATGAGAGAGAAAGTGGACTGAATCTTTAGGTTCTGGGTGGGAGATGTCTTTAATAGACGAACATGTATTTATTAGGGACGATTCACTGATATGAGAGGCCTCGTCACTTCTAGACTCATTGAGTGGCATTCGAGACAATTCGAAACCGGTTCCATGAACTGCAAGGAACCATCCCCGATTCTGTGACAAGCCGCACGGGATTGATGTCATCATGGTGGCTTGGCGATAAGGTGCTTGCGTGGCTGCAGTTCAGGGTCCTACACAGCCACGACGTCAACCAATGTGAGCACTTCCACCGTAAATCAGAGGGAAATTGTTGAGGAGCATGTGAAATTGTGGGAATATTTGAAATGGCGGCGATGGTGACTTATCTAGATATTTTGTAGATACCGCGTCTTGTATGATGCGCTGGCATACGGAGATCATCGCTGTTTTTCGGATCCCGAAACGGGTGTCGTTCGGGGAATGCTAGGAATGCTTACCCGACCCTCGGTTTAAGCTTACACAAAGACCGAAACGCTCTCTTGTAATCTTCATCTCAGCATTCGCGGTGGTCGCACATTCTCTTCAGTTCTCGAGAGTGGCATTTGTTACTAACACAATAAAATGACACAAATACAAACCTCCAGCGATCCAGAGACTCTCCATCTCCCCCGCATTCTCTGCCTTCACGGCGGCGGCGTCAATGCACAAGTCTTCGAACTACAATGCCGCGCTCTCATCAGAAGTCTCGCCTCATCTCTGCGTCTAGTCTTCATGCAAGCGCCCTTCATCTCAGCCCCCCACCCCGACATCGTAAGCGTCTACGGTGAATACGGCCCTTTTCGGCGCTGGCTCCGCTGGCAGCCCGACCATCCCGAGATTGAAGCAGAGGCCGCCGCCGAGCTACTCCGGAACCAGACCCGCAGGGCCATGGACACCGACCCCGGCACCGGAGAGTGGATCGGCATTCTGGGGTTCTCGCAGGGCGCTAAGATTGCGGCGAGTTTGTTGTGGACGCAGCAGAAAGTTACGGAGCAGTTTGGTGCGGATGAGGCGTTGACGCAGTTCAAGTTTGGTGTCCTCATGGCTGGGAGAGCGCCTTTGATTACGCTGGATGCTCGATTGGAACATCCTCCGGCGGTTGTTGATGCGGCGCTGTTGAGTTCTGAGTTTAAGGACTTCCCTGAGTCGAATGTTGGCGACCATGTTTTGACCATACCTACACTACACGTCCACGGACTTCGAGACCCTGGACTTGAACAGCACCAGATTTTACTGAAGACTTATTGCGCAACTGGGACAACGACACTGGTCGAGTGGGATGGTGGGCATCGCATACCGATCAAGAGCCACGATGTCGATGCCGTGACAACGGAGATCATGAAGTTGGCAAAGAACGCGGGCGTTAAGCTGCCCAACTAGAGTCTCCTTTTGTAGAGTTCCTTTCTTCATATTTGAGGAAGGGTCAATGATTCACTAGAATACTTATAGATGCTTGACGGATATTCTGTTTTGCAAAGCAATAATTCCAGGTCCAAATACCCTACCCAGACTGTATAATTTCGTTTATTCAAGCCTGGGACTGTCAACTATTAAACATCTAAGGCTGCCTAGATAGTGATCCCTCCTTTCTTCTTTAGGCTATCGGCTTTTAGCTCCATCTTGACCTCTGCAAACAGCCTTTATCACTGTTGCTGCTGTTCCTGTTGGTTCCAAGAGTCGATGATCGCACGATATGTTATGTATGATGACAATGATGGTGCTCGTGGCAATGGTCTCGAGCGCAAAACCGAATTTTCGTTGATGATCTGCCGCAACGAGACAGGCCTAGTGACCTCAGTTAGGAGTCCCAGCTGGTAGATAGCATCGCCGTGGCTTCGAATCCTACTTGGATCGATCCAAGAGGTTTGTACGGCGACCTTGCTATGGGAGTGCCGGTGAGCAACCGTATCCCAAGCTTCAACAACTGCAGTCCCGAGAGCAAGCTCTGATGTCCCCCTTATAGTAATGATAGCTGGCTGTCCGTCTTCTCGAGCCCTCTGGTAGCGGAAGAGCA
The DNA here is from genome assembly GCA_013396005.1 of Fusarium napiforme. NCBI lineage: Eukaryota > Fungi > Ascomycota > Sordariomycetes > Hypocreales > Nectriaceae > Fusarium > Fusarium napiforme. The sequence continues at coordinate 37,239 of JAAOAO010000025.1, forward strand.
TCGCTACACCTTTTCTGCCGTTCCACAGCTCCATTATCTTCAGCCTCGGCATCCTAAGTGCAGCAGCGGCAGCGTTCTGAAGCAACTTATTGACATGCAGTGGGTCAGCATCTCCAGTGAGGACGTTCGAAGTCAGCGTCAAGGAAGTAAGCTTATCCCACGTCCATGAATCGTGAATCTGGGGCGCCAAGAAGAATTCTCTGGCATCGACCATAAAGGAGGCAGATAGCATCTCAAGGTGTTGGCTCGTGCGAGCAAGCTTCAGGCTCACATCTTGACTTGACACCCTGGTAGCGGGAAGGCTGATACCGGGAATCCGGTATATCTCTGTGTAAGACTCATCGAAGTTCTCGAATATTGTCAATTTGCACAATGATCCAATTTGGGGAAGACTTCCGATCAGCTTTTGGTTCCCTGTTTCCGGATGGTCAGCGGCGGCATCAATTAAGCTGTCAGGGCTCAAGCAAGCACTTACATTTATCGGTCTGCTTTTCCATTCCACCCAATTCTCTCCAGGGTTCATAACAAACTTCCTTTATGTTTGGGAACCGTGTAAGCATATTGGCGATTGCGAGTGGCTTCCATCGTCTGCGAGTCTGTTGGCGAAACAGCACGGCTCCAACGACAGGCACACAGGGGAGACTCCGCCACCACTGCATCTCACTTTCGTCATCATAGAAAGGTCCCACGCCCATGATCTCGTCAAATACTTTATCGATGGCAAATTCTTTCGGAGCATGGATAGGCTGTCCGACAACCCAGCCATGAGCCGGGTCGTTCACGGTAGCTCCATGTTGGTGTCCATGATGAGACGGCTCGCCTACGCTGGTGTCTGAGGAGAAGGTTATGTACTTGAACCAGTGCTGGTTGTCACTGGGCGAGTAGATGCTGATATCGAGGACCAAGTCTCCACGGGGCTCCCATGCGCTCAGTGTTGTGAACAAGTTTGCAAACGCATCAACGATAAATTGGTTGTCAACTTCGTCCAAGCCCCATTGGTCTTGGTCAGCGCCCGCACATTCTGTGCAATCGTACTGCTTCAGTTCCACCCGAAACCAGATGTAGCGAATCCGGTTCCTCGTTCTAGCCAGAATAGCTTGAGAATTAGGGTCAGTAAGACGCGGAACCGTCAGACTGATGTCGGCGAAGTTGAGTGGCTCGATAATCGATTGCCAAGCTCGGGAGACGGTCGCAAGTTGACTGCACTTCCCGCCGAGGATTGGCAGCAGACCAATGATCTCATTCTGAATCTGGAGAGTCAGGCTATCCCAGGGCATCCTGTCCGTAGCCATTTTCAATTAGGCTTGCAGTAGGTTGAATGTCAAAGATCGCACCTCGTGTGGATTGAGGAGAATGGGATGCTGTATAGCTCGAGGTCTGGACCTGTGCTTTGAGGTTGAAGATATTAAGATCGAAAGCCGGCTAACTCTGCCCTTTTATAATTGATCTAGTTTCACTCATCCATGACTTTGGGTCTTTGACTTTCAGCCGCAAAACTTACACGAAGTACGTCTAAACTCACCTTATCTTGTGTGTTTTGCTGTAAGTTGGCTCATTTTCATGGAAGAGCAGCAGGCAGACACTTATTTACACGCCTTGAGATTGACTCATCAGGATATCTAGCTTTTCAGCCAAAAGTGAAATCTAGGCAACAGTAAGGGCAAGGAGTATTACCCGTTCCTTTGTGCCTTGGTGGCTGAAGCCTCTTTTAAACTCTCAACCTGAACACACTACAAACTCACAAAACCAAGTGTCGACTATGGGCCCAAGCTAATACAACTATTTAATCAATAGCTGAGTATGAGATCTTTAGTTTATTTCTGATCCAACTAACAATGCTGTTGAAGAAAGGGGTCAAAGCATCCATAGCTGATACTCAACTTCGTAAGGTTATATAGTATTATCAGAAAGATCGTTCGAAACCTCGCGGAATTATCCTGATTTCCTCCAGCCCCTTAATAAGTGTCACTCAACTTTCAAAGCCTCTGAAGAACAATAAAACATAGCCATTGCCTTCGCAGTTGCCTAATGTCTTACTTTGGGCTGAAAAGCTAGATATTCTGATGACTGACACGACCAAGAAGTACAAACCAGTTCGAAGTATTGATGCGCGATATCATTCTGCTCAGAGAGTTGACTCGGATGGAGGGCCTCAATCTCATGCGACCCAATTGACACATCGAATCAAGACTGGAACCAACACGTCAAGAAAATGACGATCAACAAATCGTTTAGGAGCCAATCCATTTCACTGCAGGTGGGCCTTGGCGCCGCTCACGATGCCGGCCTGCATTATCAGACCTCGAATGAAAAGAATGCATGGGTTGCGTAAGCACACAAAAACCTTCGACAGCCCTCGCGAAAGCGGTCACTTCTCTCAACGCCCAACTTTTACGCTTTCGTGTCTCTATTATCGGCTGTTCGTGCGGCTATAAAATCTAGCGCCTACATATTCTGAAATGGTTCTTACTGACCCTGCCACAACTGGCGCTATCAACTCTCGGCATGCATCATCGCCTGTCATACAATCTTGCAATTTTTGCACTGCTCTTGAAAAGCTCCTTGCGGACGATGAAGTTGAAGTCAGGCTGGAAAAGGATGAAATATGCGAACAGTCCTGCACAGCTCACGTGCCTTTGTTTCACTGGATCGAGACAAATTATAGCGAGCATCTCGATCGTCTAGAAAAGGCTCGCAAGTACCAGATCGTGGCTGATAAGGGTTACGCCCTTGGTACAATCTTTTTCTTCCGTGTAAGCGGCCGAACTCCTTGGCTCCGGGTATATAGCAGGATGGGCAACAGATATGGGTCTTATGAAGTCCTTCTCCATTCAAAGATCTCCCAAGAGGAGAAACGATCCGACTACTCTTCCAGTGCGCTAGATCCGGATTGGGTTGACTTGGGCATTGTGAAAGAGTGGAAGGAAAGGTGTTCCAAAGAACATGGATTAAAATGTCAAAACCCCGAGGAGAAAGATGTTTCTCCTGCATGGCTTATTGATACCGAGGATGACTGCTTGGTGTCAGGTACAGACAATCACACATTTGTAGCCCTGAGCTATAGATGGGGTTCTTCAACAAATCAAAAGATAGACAAAGACACGTTTGAGCGACTAAAGTGTCCTGGCTCGTTATCACGGAGCAAGAAGTTTGTCACAGCCACTGTTCGGGACGCGATTCACACCGTTCGTGCGATCGGTGAGCGCTACTTTTGGGTTGATGCGATATGCATAGCCCCAGACAATAAGGAGGAGCTGGCCGAACAATTGCAACTTATGGGTGGTATTTATGCTTCTGCCAAGCTCACAATTGTTGTGCTCGATGGAGATTCCAGTAATGGTATCATGGGGCTCAAGTCTCAGTCATCGCCGCGAAGTCTGGCTCACATATTTCCCTGGAAAGATGGCAAAAGTGTCATGGTACGACAATTGCCTTCCTTGTCCGTGCAAAGTCAAGTGGTCTCCAAATACTTCCAACGCGGGTGGACGTTTCAGGAGTATACATTATCACAAAGACGACTTATCTTTGGTGATCAGCAGATTCATTGGCAATGCTCATGTGCAACCTGGCATGAGGACCTCCCTGGGCTGGAAGACCCTACACACTCCCTTAAGTTTCCTAATATTAAACAGGGATGGCCAGATTTCAAAGAATTCAACGTGCTCCTGAATGAGTATAATAACCGACAGTTGACGTATCCCGAAGATGCATTTCCAGCCGTCAATGGTCTCCTCACCTATCTCGAGAGCTTCTCGTTCGAGTATGGGTTCCTTTTTGGTCTCCCCAGGGCGTTCTTTGACGCCGCTTTGATGTGGTCCTACAATATCGATCCAACTCGTATCGATGTCCGTACAAGACGCGGTATCTATCGACGGAAGCCATCTAAGAGACGTCACTCAGTCCTCCCGAATACACACCTACCCTCGTGGTCTTGGATCGGTTGGCAAGGAGATAGTATCGGGATGCTGGACACTGAAGCTCAATTTAAGTGGTCTGACTGGCCCCTCGATTCGGGTAGTGGGCAATTGGCCAGTTTGATGCGGCCCTCAGTCATCACAACGCCCATCACGCAGTGGTATAACCATGCATCTCGTGATGGAAGCGACAAGCAAAATATACCGCGTTACCCAACAGTCTACAATGAGTCCTCAGAGATCTCATATGACACAGAAGTCTGGAGCGTGGAAGGTCCAATAGAATATGGCTACATACCAAGGGAAGCTGGGGGGAAGTACTCATACAAACACGTAAACTTTCCTCGAAGAAGCTTCCTGTGGCCTGTCCCAAATTCGTGCTCAAAAGATCATGGAACAGCGCCAAAACTTGGACATGGTCCCTTCATCTCGTGCCGCACGAAGCGCGCCTGGTTTGGAGGTGTTCGGACGTATGGCCACAGTCACCAAGTGTGGATGAGTACTCAGTTAAGCCTATTTGACAAGCAAAGGAGACTTTGCGGCTGGCTCCAACTACCGCAAGATGAAGATTCACTTAGCTTTCCTAGGGCAGAATACCGAAGCACGCCTGTTGCTGTAAAAGACACATTTAGGGACCCATTTCCAGAATGCAATCAGTCACTTGAATTGGTGGCAATCTGTAGACGCAAGTTCCCAGACGATAATTTCGGACAGAAATGGGTGAATTGGGAAGACTTTTATGGTGTTCTATGGGTGGAATGGATTGAAGGGGTTGCTTACAGACGAGGCTGTGGATATGTGCAAAAGGAGCTTTGGGAAGAGCAGGATCTGGAAGATATTGACCTGGTACTTGGCTAGATTTTGCTGAAAGGTTTATTCAGCGAGATTTTAAGAGACTATCAGGAAATTCGGACTTTCAAGAGAGCTTGTAAGTTGATATGGGAAGTTGATGCAAGAGATAGTGCCCCGCATTCACCATCTACTAAGGCCCTCGAATATGTCAAAGGCCACTCAACACAAGATTACCACAGCATACCCGACAGACAAAACACCAAAAAAAACTAGCAAAAGAAACATACAACACCGGGGATTCGCTGGTCGTCACCGACCCAACTACTGATCCAGCGCTTCGTGGCTTAACTATGGGAGAGCAGACGGGATCCCG
>JAAOAO010000026.1:0-26713 GCA_013396005.1 Fusarium napiforme
GGTATTAGAGACATCTAGAGTACCTATTGCTGAGTATATTTTAACACCATATATAATAAAGGTCTCAGGATGATATGCGCCGTGTTTCACATCTTCCAACCTAGATCTGATGTCTATACTTGTGTAGGTATTTAAAGAGACCTTAATCTCCTGTCTCAATGACAAAAGTTCGCGTCCATTAAATATTTTATATTTTCAAACAATATCAGAATCGGATAGGCATAACGTGTGTCCTAGTTTATTGCCCGTGGCTTCTCTGGAATTGTGATGCATCGCATGCTTCAACTCATCCGTGGTTGGGTTGACTTACAAAGGGGACTTCACCAGGTCTGGTGTTCTCGGCTGTATCATTGTATAGACCAACCAAGTCATCGCAGACGTGATCCTAGTATGGCGATTGACCGACTTTCAGCTCTTGCTGCAACCTTCCCATGTGGCTGTTGTGTTACAATCCCCTGCCCTATTGGGCAATATTCCGATTGTGACACCTCAAACCAGACACATCGACTTGCTAGTGAGGTTTTGAGAGAAACAAAGTAACATAACCTTGAGCGAACTATGTAATAAGCATGCCAGGGGTTCACACTGAGGCATGACTAGTTCCGTAAGCTGAAATGCATGGCGCATCATGCCTGGGACACTGCCATAATATCTGCTTATTATATCCAGGCTGCCCGGCTGAGCTGATCACATTCACGCGGCTTATCACCGACCGCATCAGAGTTTTCATATTATATCCGATTGATTGGTGTATCACTGAAATCTTCGTAACAGAAAATGATAAACGACGAAATTGTGAACTAAATAGCCATGAAGCTCAACCAGTATCTATCACATACACTTTTGGTGACAATGAAGACGACAAAGCACTTGAAATATACTGCATTGCCTCAAAGAAGCTCACTTTACTGTGTTGTAAGTGAAAGCCGAGTATGAGCATAAAGGGCGAAACACTCCTGAGAGACTCTTCGTAACCTATTCAGTCGGTCAACTACTGACTAATAGATGTAGTTGAGCTCAGCCCTGTTATATGTCGTAGCCTGGCCCTGCTGGCGTAATTGACTATCCTGATAGGGCGTGTCCTATTATCACTAAGTGCTCAAATTATCATACAACTGAGACCAACAAGACTTGTACGTGCAAACGTGTAAATGGTCAAATTAGAAGTGCACAACATATTGGGTCTGAAAGAGTGGTTGCAATGGTATTGATAAGTCACTCAATGCAAAAAGATAGTTTACTATTATGATGAGGAGTAGAATAACACATTGTCACACTAAGTATCAGTGGTTGAAAAAGGGACTTTTCTTTCTCAAAACGTTCACCGATAGATTGCGTTAAACATTTTGCTGTCGGAGACAATCCACCTCGAGCAAGCATACAGAAACTCATACACTGTTCTGTTTCAACATCTGAAGCCACTTCGCCTCTACCTCTGGAGTAATGCCTTGGGGGTAAACCTGAAGCGGTGCTCGAGGCTTCAAGGGATCAGGATAGTTTACTGGAGGACTCGTCAATGACTACACTATAGAACGACCCTCGAGCCTAACAGCTTACGCATGCTGAGATGCTGGTCTACCAGCTTAGAGCGCAACGTCTGAGTTTCTTCTGCATTTCTCTTCGCGCTTGTGTTGGCGGCTTGGTCGGCCATTTCTTGTTGAGGGATGGGTGACGAACGTAATCCGCCAGCCATTGGAGCAGTCAATAGGGGATATCTGATGGATGAGAATGGATCTCGGTCACAAGATCACGGCTAATAGATGCCAGTGAAGGGATAAAGGAAGACCTCTAACAATGGTTCCAAGTAGGTAGGTTTGTATTTGGGGAAATGGGAACAAGACAAGAACATGGTTTTCAGTGTTACGTATACGGGCTACACAAGACAATTCGATCAAATGCAACAGCATTTCAAGGTTAACAGCCCGCCTATGCCTGTTAATACCCCACCTCACCAACATGGCAAGCACCCCGCACTCGTCCTATGAAGTATGAAATCTACAAGCACTAAACAATTGGTTGTGAAGAGAAACGAGCTTTGTGACTTGCAATTACAACAAAATATGCATACAGACAATTTTTATGTATTTCTCTGTTTGTCTTGGTATCCCTGCTCTAAGCTAAACTACGTGCCGAGACTCGGGGCCTTGAGCAGAAAACGCCTAAATAAAAAACCTTAGACAATGCACCTAGGTGCCTGACGTCGTGAATCCATTTCAAGCCAGCTCAGCTCAGCTTTTGGGCCTAACTCAACCAAAAACCCACCAGCATTGCCCGTCCAGGCCGTCCTTTTCTTTCTTTTCCAATCTACTAACCCAACCAAACAAACATTAATTGTTGGCTGAACCTCCTCAACTCCATGCCCAACTTCACGATCTCCAACAACACTGTCAAGCATCTTTTCCCCCGACGAAGACGACGGCGTTGACATATACACGATAAGCAAGATTGATCCTTGCGCAAGAAAAAGCTCTTCGCCATGGGCAAGAATACCGCAGTGATCCCTGACGCCTGGGAGGATGATTGGGAGGCTCAGGCAGACAAGATGGCCAGTGAACCCGAACAGCCGACACAGCCAGTGCCTTTGTCCAAATCCGAGCGCCTGGCGCAGCACGCTGAGCAGAATCGCAAGTTGTGGGAATCTGCGTAAGCCCTCCCACCTCAGCAACATGTTTAGGTGTCACTAACATTGAGGATCCCTTGCAACAGCGACACACCACAAACCTTCCACTACATCGAGGCTGGTTCAAACTCGGGAGTTCCTCTCACAACCCCGTTCAAACCACAAGTCAAAGTGCTTAGCCGAAAGCCCATCATCGCCAAGCGCGATGCTACAGCAGGGATGTCCAGCCTTTCATTAGATGACGATAATGACACAAAGAAGGAGGTGCCGATGAGCCCAGAAGAAGTGCGAGCAAAGCAGAAGCGAGACAGAGAAGAAAAGCAGCGTCGATACGAAGAAGCCAGAGCCAAGATCTTTGGAGAATCAACCCCATCCTCAGGAGCCTCATCACCTGGCACAGTCACCCCGCCCAAGGTAGATGGATACGCTGGTCGCGGCCGTGGCCGAGGAAGGGGCGGTTACAGGAATAACGACACGCGACAGATCGACAACCGTCAGCCTGAAAATCGGGCGTTTGATGCCCCACGAAGAATGCAGAACATGTCAGGCTCGGGGCGCGAACTATTCGACCCCAACTTCAGCCCAAAACCCGAACATGCTCCTCAAAGACGCCAGCCAGATTATCCATCCCCTGGTAGGAGTGCAACTCCTCGAGATGAGCAGCAGCAGCAGCAATTGCAACCACGGGCACCAATTCGATCACCAAAAGGACCAGACGGAAGTGGTCGAGGAGGATTCGGGTTCGCTCATCGAGGCAACAGGGGCAGTTGATTATTTCTATCGACATGCTTTGCTTCTACCACCCACCTCCAATCTTTCCGGCTAGCTGCACCACGGTCTCATCCGTCGTTTTGTCCTTTCCAACATCACTAATAACTTCACGATATGTTGTAAACGCCAGTCTGTCTAAGCCAATGCCTGTAACTTCCGCCCAATGCGCCAGGGTATCGTTTATATATGAGTGGGAAATGCCACCAACAGTCTCGGCAGTCCCAACAACGGAATCTTCAGTGCCCACCTCGTCTTCAGAGAAATATGCCTCGTCAACCTCTGATAACCACATCTTTTGCTCTTGGGGGCCTGGATTTCCGGAGTAATTCTTTCTTTCCATGACAACAGGGTCATCAACTTTTATTTGACCGCCGCCATTTGTACAGCCGCCAGGGCATGCCATGACTTCGACATAACTATACTCCAGAGAGGCAGCCTTGCCTGCAGGCTTCCGAGCACTTCCAAAAGGTTTGCCACCAGGCATTCGAGACGGCCTGGCCGGCTTTAGTCTTCGAACAAGATTTTGGATGTTTCTGAAGCCATAATATCGGGCAGCACGGAAGACTGGCTCGCCATTCACCAATATTGAGTACTCAGCAACATCAACGTTACGGCCGCGTGTATGCACAATCTCTGCGCCAGGACTCTGTGCCACCCGGCTCTTGAGGATATGATATAGAAGACCCCCTGAAGTGCCAGCCTCGCGAGGTGAATTTCCTGTCCGTGTACGGGGGAAAAGAAACTCGTGGAGCTTTGGATCAGGGAATGGGGTTAAATATTTGCTCTGCAGCGGTGTCTTGGGGAGATTGAAGAAGCTGAGACCCCTTGACTCGGCGAGCATGAGAATCTCCTTACTTGTAATGACACAGTCAACGTCGCGAACCCCACGTCCCCCGGTATCCCCCTCAGCCCAAACTTCCTCAGTCAACTCCTCTCTACTTGCCTCCAGTTTCTTGTCAAAGCAGGGCATAACAGCCAGATGCCAGATGCGGCCAGGTGCAATACCCAGCTTTCGGCTCAGTGTCGTCTTTAGTAATGTGCCCATTAGGGCCTGTGGTGACTTCACCTTTGAAATATGGGGTAGAACGTGCGGGTGTGTCTTTTCCGCATAGCACACCCAACCGGGGCAGGACGAGGATAATATGGGTTTGGCTGGGGTTGCGGTTCCGGTCTGAGAGGTGCCAAGAACTTCATCTGCTCCAAGAACGAGGGCTGCCTTTCTGGCAGTATTGGTATCAACCACCCATGTGAACTCGTTATTGTATTTGCCGCCACTAGCGATTCCAGAGGGACCACGAAAAAGGTTGTCTAGCATGTGCCCGGCGTCGCCTTCTGATACACCTCCGCCACATGCTGCCGCTAAGTTGGCTCTTGTTTGAGGGCTCACGCTGACAACGAAGAGCTTTGCGTTCTCCTCCTCGAGCCCTTCGACTCTGAACTTGCCACTATCGTCTGTCACCAACTTCAGGGCTGGGGCTGAATCAAGAGTTGCGAGGACTTCGGCATGGCTCTGGAGGCTCACTAAGACAGCCTCGGCAGATGTAACACATCCAGAGCAGGCTAGACAGTCTGTGAGGGAGATCTGAGCAGGCGCATTCGGATTCGTAGCGGGCTGTTGGCCATCAAGTATAACTTCGGTCTCGAGAGATTGCGGGGGCGGGGCAGCGGGGAGAGTCTCGACAGGCTTGATGCAAGCGACACCCGGAGAGATGAAGTCGTTGAGGTCGTCGGCAGAGAGAATGGCACTCATAGCGCCCGTTATTTGAGGAGATATTGTATGAGGTATAGGGGGAGAACGCCCTTGTTGGAAATGTGAGAACCTATCGATGGTAGGATATTCTTGTCGAAGTGGGAGTTGCCTCTCGGGAATTTTTAACTGGAGACTTGGACGTAATTATGACTGGAGCAAACTAGCTGACAAATAAACCTGCAGTCTTTTCCTCAAGATTTGCAGCAATGAAAGATTAAAGAGAGGAAAAACTGCTACCAGAACAAAAAGGTCTCAAATTCAATCCAGAGATAAGGTATGAAATGTTTCTGATAGTCACTTAATCCCGGGTTGACTTACGGAGTACACATGGGCCTGGTTTTGTATAACTCCTCGGAGGACCGGACATGGCGAAGACGGCGCATCAGGCCGTGCTAAAGTAATAGATAGGCAATAAAAGCGTTGCGATTTGCAATGGTGATTTTTAGACCCTCCACAGCCTGGGCCTTCGGCGGGATAGTGGACAGCGAGATCGGACCAGGCAGATGCGGCTCTATATTTTGGTGGCGAGCCATTCAAGACACCCAGCCTCTCGGTTCGGGAGTGTGGGTGGGGTTCTATGATGGAAGGCAAGCCGCATGCGATGGGGGCACACATACCTTGTTGATGGTGACGTCGATGCTTGGACTAAGCCTCTCACCTCTAGACGTTGGCTTCAGCTTCAGCTTCAACTTGCATCCTCAATTATAGCTTCACCTTGACCAGATCGTAACTTTACCTTTTGCTATCCTCGTTCAAACTCTATACACAATTCGAACAATGAGCGTATGCGCTTTCACTATCATGCTCTCAATTCACCGACTGACAATTCCCAGGCCATTGCTTCATACACCTATGGTAACTTTCTATGGTTGAGCACTCAAGCTCTTCCACTTATTGTTTGGCCATCCTTTGTCGGGTCTCTTCTTCGGCCTGACAATGAGACATGTACCAGTTAGGCTCTTCTACAGCTCCTCGCTATCGTGTCGGCTGCCAACTAACTCTCTAGCTTTGGAAACCTACTTTGCCCGCTCTTTAGGGCTTGCTCTTTTTGCGCTCAGCCTTACCGTAGTGGTTCTCTCAGGCGTTCTTCCTCTCGATTCTTCTTCCAAAGGTAGCAAACACCTCCCTTTTAGAGTCGCATTCGTCTAACTCCCGATGGCAGAGGCCCCCGAAGGCGCACCGTCTCCCTACGCTTCCGCTGCGGTCCTCATATCCACCCTCCACCACGCTTCGAGCGCCTTTTACTGCTACGGTCGCTATTCCTGGACTGGAGAGACGGGATTCCTACTTGGCTGTGTAGGTAGTGCTGTCTTTGCGACCTTTGGATTGTACTGTGTGTTGTTTGCTGGTGACACAGCCATGACAAGCCGGTACCACAAGTTTGACCAGAGCACGAGCGGATTCCCTTTCAAGAACTCTCAGTCGTATCGGGCCAAGAAGAAGGCTCTATAAGAACATGCAACATGGGCATATATCTATGTATAATGCTTCGATTAAACCATGACTTAGTCAGCTGTATTGGGAATTTAGAACCCGTGTATTGTAAGCTCCCAATTTCCTCATAGCCCAACTCCATCAACTCCCTTCCGTGAAATATTTTTGTGGTGCAAATTTTTATGGTGCAAAGTGTGCAGTTATAGGTATAGCTGCCTTGCATAAGGTATCCGGCGATGGATGGGCGGATTTTGTCCGACGTATTAAGATATTCCCCTTCGTGAAAGATCTCCCTACGCAGTGAGCTCTGCCACCTTTGTCCCGTTGGCGGTTCCCTCGGTCTCAGCGTTCGCACCGTTGGTTCTCTCGCCTTCGACACTCTCTACGGCGCCAGGAACGTGAACATCGACAACCCCTGTAAGAATAGCCTGTCGTCGCTCATGCCAATTAACCTCGCTCTTGATGACCTGCGAAAGCAGCACCTCCTTCTCGAGCCACTCCTTGTAGTAGATTTCCTCCCACTCTTTGCACTCTTTCGTCAGAGACTCTCCAATCTCCTCGGCCCATTTGCCCTCCCAATGGCACTTTCGGTACAACTTGTCGACAGGAAGCTCAAGCTCATCATGGGTGAAGAGATCTGGCATCAATGGTGTAAAGTACTCGGCGTTAGATTCGTCGCCGTTGGCAGCATCGTCCATGTCATCATGGGGGCCTTGCGATTGTTGGTTGGTCTTCATGATGATTTTTATCTTGCCCCCCTTGCCCTGTGGTCCAGCTTGCATTGACTTGGGAACAGGGTCAGATGGACGGAGTGCTTCTGTCTCGTGAACCGTACGCATATGTTTGGCCAGTGCATCACTTCTCGTGAAAGACCTATCGCATTCTGCAGCGAGTTAGTATGTTACGCAAAGGAAAATCCGCGGAGGTGATTATACCAGGTAAGTAGCAGTAAAAAGGCTTCTCCCTTGTATGGCTGCGCATGTGTGCCTTGAGGGCATAACCACTGGCATGTGGTAGGCCCTTTCGAGTACAGCTCATCCATTCACAGGTGTACTTCTTCTGTCGGTTCTCAATATGCGAATTATGGATGTGTTCAACCAGCTTGTCCATGTTGCCCTGGTCGCCGGCTGGACAACCATCCCAGTCGCATTTGGTGACTTGTTCCTGGAAGTCTTCTTCGTCGAGGCGCGCATTGATCGGGGAACTGGGGATGTCGCCTGAGGTATCCGATGACACATCGGACATGCCCTCGAGGGGATCGGGCTCAGGCACCGCTTCGGCTTCGACATCAGGAACTACAGCAGAAGATGTAGTTGAACCGGCTTCGAGTCGCTGGCGCTTCGAGGGCCGCAGTGTTGATTCATCGTAATCATGGCCTTCCTCTTCGTATTGGTCTGACTCGTCCACCGATGAGAGCGGCGACTCGGGTGGTGAGTAGTCGCGCACCATTGTTCGCGACCAGGATGCTCAGGCGCGTCTCGTATCGATGAAGCTGAGGGGTTAATGGTTATTGATGATATTTGAATGACGGAGAAGTCTAGCGAGCTGCTGGTTGATGATTGAGATACAGAAACTACTGCGAGTATCTTTGATAAGCGGGCTGATGATTATCTAAAAAATGCGAGAACCTAGATTACTCGTTCTTCAAAAACGTCAGTTGGGAGCTTAGGGGCACAGTGTTAATAAATTCAGACAAGGGAGCAATAACACCACGCCACACATAACAACTTGGCCATTACAGTGTGCGCGTCAGGCAGGGACAGTGTGTGATACACTCCAGTAAAGAAATGACTGATGTACACAATGGAAACCGGGCTATTCTATGATAAATAACCTCATATCTTCTTATTGTGTGTTACTTTCCAGATTTCGCCCTTTTGCCTTTTGCCTTGTGCCTTTCATCTTTTATCTATCCTTTGAATCAAGATTCCATTAAACTCCAAGCCTTGAATCAAATACGCGAGCCATTGCAACAATATACAACCCCAATCCCAAAGAGAAAATTGTTCTGGATCGAGCGCTAAACGTATTACATGCCCATAATGTGGTATAAATAAGAATTTAGGCACCGTTTGAGAGTTTTCGGCGGGCCTTCACGGCCTGCGCAAGAGTCTCGAGTGTAGAGACAGTGTCTTCCCAGCTGATACAAGCATCGGTGATGCTTACACCATACTTGAGTCCCGATTTACCCTCAGCGGGTACCTTTTGGTTACCTTCGATAAGTTAGCTGAGGCCGATTCTGTTAACGATGATCATGACTTACCCTCGTTGATGTTACTCTCAATCATGACTCCCATGATGCCCTCCTCTCCTCTGGAGATCTGGCCTGCAATATCGGCAGCAACCTTGGGCTGGTTCTTGTGGTCTTTGGAAGAGTTACCGTGACTACAATCGACCATGACTCGCTGTCGCACGCCCTTCTTCTTGAGCGCCTCCTTGGCAGCAGCAATGCTCTCAGCATCGAAATTGGTACCCTTGGAGCCACCGCGAAGGATGACGAAGCAATCATTGTTGCCCTCAGTACCAACAATGGCGACAACACCGGGCTTGGTAACAGATAGGAAGTGGTGGGGGTGCTGGGCTGCACCAATGGCATCAATGGCGACGTTCAAAGAACCATCAGTTCCGTTCTTGAAGCCCACGGGGAAACTCAGACCACTGGCAAGCTCACGGTGAAGCTGGCTCTCGGTCGTGCGGGCGCCTATGGCACCCACTGAGAGCAGATCGGCGAGGAACTGGGGAGAAATAGTGTCCAGCATTTCACTAGCAATGGGCATACCCTTGGCTGTAAGGTCGACAAAGAGTTGGCGAGAGATTCGCAGACCCTTGTTGATCTGGAAGCTGCCATCAATATCAGGATCATTGATCAGCCCCTTCCAGCCAACAGTTGTGCGTGGCTTCTCGAGGTAAGATCGCATGACGATGAGAAGCTCATCCTTGTGCTTCTCCTTCTCTTTCAAGAGGAGGTCGCAGTAGACTAGGGCGGCAGCAGGGTCGTGGATGGAACAGGGACCAATGACGACAAGCAATCGGTTCTTCTCGTCGGTGCCATTAACAACAGCTACAGTCTCATTGCGACCTTGCAGAACGGTTTTCTTGGACTCGGGAGTTTGGGAGATCTCGTGTTGAAGGAGGTCGGGGGGAGTCAGAGGGTTGTAACCGCGAACTGGAAATAATTAATATATGCGCTGGAAGGACGAGCTGGTTAAGCCAGAGCTATTGGCAGATGCTTACTTCTCCAATCTTCCGAGTCGGCTTGGTTGCCAACGTTCTTGTTGGGGATGAAGAACTGAGATCACCGTGAGTCACCCCTCACACTGAAAGCAGAGAGCAGAGAGCAGAGAGCTCGAAGAGGTGGACTTACAGAAGACATGGTGACGGCGATGGTGGGGTCAGAGGGTATACAAGTCAGAGTGGGATGTTAAGAGAAGAGAGGAACTCAATTGCGCGAATCTGGGGATACCGCAGAAAGGGGCATATGATGAGAAGAGCTAAGTGTGGAAAAGTAAGAATAACATCAAGTCGTCTTGACAAGGGCCAAAAATTATGGTTTTATGTGGTTTCCAGACCCTGACCTGTCCCTTTCTTCCTTCACTTTCCCTTTGCGCCGGCCTCGGTGTGTCACACTCAAGAGAGTCACTCCACGCCTTTCAGGTTCGATTATCCCGCCACTGATTGGATGAAATGAACCTTGCCCCGCCCTCTAGCTGGCCGGTTTAGCAACGATCCCTAGAGGTACAGGGCGGAAACGTGCAATCCTGGCAGAGGATCAAGTACCCATTGTCTAAGCGGACGGGAAGGAAGCTCCAGATTTTTAGCTTGACTCACCTTGAGTGAAGAGATAAAAATGGCGACTGGCCACTACTTGCCACTTTGGCTGGTGGGTTTTTGCACTACTTAAAGTCAGATATTTAGGCGCAGCCGTTGGGCTGAACCCTTCATTATGTTGTTGATCTTGCGCAATATCGAACTGCCTGACTGAATGAAATAAAGGTTAAGGCGAATATATCAGATTAGGTGTTTATCGGCTGGACTTACTTAAGTTATGCAAACCCATGTTTAATATAATTTCTGTGTGCCCCCTCCTACACCAACAGAGCTTTCGTGTATGCATTTAGCCTTCCATTCTCATTGGCTCCATGTCATTCGTTTTTATTATTGTTCTGGAAGGGGCACCCCCGCGTTGTATTTCAGTACCGAGGTCGTCAGATATATCTGATCCAGCTTCTTGGAGGGGAAAGGTTTTCTGCAGAAGGACAGCTTCGGCTGAGATAGACCAAATGAAGAGGGAAAGCAGTATCTTAAGGAGTGAGTGGCAGCTTCTCGGGACAGGGTTTCTCCTCCCCATGTGGCTGAATCGAATGACAGCAGAACCAGGTAAGCTCGGTTGTGCAAGCTTCAGTCAATTGAAAAGGAAACAGCATATCGAATTGAGTAACATAATAATTACAGAATGGCCGTTTTTTAAAATAAATAAAAAAGAAAAGAAAAAAGATATAATCATTTGCACTTATTGATAGCTGCACTTGGTACAGTTTTATCTTATAGTTTTCTATCCTTGTGCCTTTAGATGATATTAGACATATGATATTACTCCTTGTTTAGGACTTCTGTTCTTTCTTCTCTTTCCCAACCTTGTTTTATCTAGGCTGGCGGAGCATACCAAGATAGAACGACAGGGAAGGGAAGATAACTAACGTGGCAGAGCAGGCCAGGTGCTGTAAAGCGTAAGGGGAACAGTAGCAATAAGAGGAAGAAGACTGGTGTCTTAGTAGCAGGTAAGGATACAAAGGATAAAGATGAAGAAGATAAAGAAGATGAAGAAGATAAAGAAGATGAAGAAGATGAAGAAGATGAAGAAGATGAAGAAGATGAAGAAGATGAAGAAGATAAAGAAGATGAAGAAGAAGAAGAAGAAGAAGAAGAAGAAGCTGGAGCTTGAGGTAGTTTTAATATCAGATATAGGAGGGATTGCACTTTCTGTATCTTTATATAATAGAGAGTAGTTCTTGCCAGGAGGATGACTCTGGTTATAAGAAAGGAAGGAGAGTTCTTAGTAGAAAGAGATTAAGGTAACTTAGTAATTCTATCCTTCCTCTTGTTACCATAACACCGGACTACTTGGCGGCGTTCGGCCAGTGTAATGAAGTTCGACGTCACGGAGAGGGCTCTTGGTGTTTACATGTCCTCACGGGCTCAGCATGTCAGAAGTCAGCTAGTCCTATCGGATGGCGATTTGGGCGTTTCCGATGCTGCAGCTCGTGCCCGGTCATCAGTATTACTATATGATATCAATATTAAGCACCTTGATATCCTCCTCGGGTTTCTCCTTGTGCGTCCGCACATTCTCAATTTTGTGGATGATGTCAAATCCCTGGGTAGCACGACCAAAGATGGTGTGCTTTCCATCTAGCCATGGCTATTCAATATCAGTGCATGCTCATCATTAAGAGACAGGGAGAAAAGTTACCGTCTTCTCTGTTGTGATAAAGAACTGACTGGCGTTCGTGTTAGGCCCTGCATTGGCCATGCTGACCGTGTATGGCTTATCGTGTTTGAGGCTGCTAAACTCGTCTTCAAATTCGCGGCCCCAGATGCTCTCACCTCCAGTACCATCACCTAGAGGATCTCCACCCTGGATCATGAACTTGCGGATGACACGGTGGAAGATTGTGTTGTTGTAGTAGCCATTCTTAGAATGCGTGACAAAGTTCTCAACGGTTTTTGGTGCTGCGTCAGGGAATAGGCGGATGTGAATGTCTCCATATGTAGTGTGAATAACGGCTCCGGTGCCCGTTTCGGTCTTCTTCGCTTGTGCGTCCTTCTTGTTACCCAGCACCATCGGTTTTTCGTTTTGTACATCTCGTGTCGACTTGGAGATGTCTTCCTCGTTTGAGAACATGTAAAACCGCACCTTACCAACACCAGTAGCAACCAGGATTGGATCTCGGGTCTCTGCTTCCTGTAAAAGAGGATTACTGGAAGCACCCATTTCCACTGTTGTCACTCCCTTCTTCTGTGGTGCCCCTTGGTATATGGCAATATTGACGGCGCGAAAGTTTTCATCCTTGCCATACACCTTGACCACTTGGTTGGTATATGTATTGAGGACCTTGATTCCCAGCATGGAGCCGTAGATAATAAAGTTCCCTGATTCATCGAAGATGACATTGGACTTGTACTTGAGCGTCTGCGATTCGATGTCTCTCTCGTGAGCTGTCCTACGTCCAAACTCAACATTGTCAAGTTTGGCAGCTCCCGCCCCTGAACGGTGCATCTCTTCGGCAACCTGCAAAGATTCGTCATACTCGCGATGTAATTTGGCTGTTGCAAAGTCAAAGATGCGTATTTTCCTATCTGGCAAAGAAAATGCTACCAAACTTTTGCCGTTGGGAGAGATGGAGAGGCATGAGGGCACCGACTTGGCCTTTTTGAAATCAAAAAGGTTGGTTGAACTCTTGTACTCAAAAACTCCTTCTGGCTTTTCGTAGTTGCCGCTCGGTCGCCAATATTCGAGCATGCCACCCTCATCAGCGGACACCACACAGTCGTATGCCTCGTTGAAAGCCATTAGATGCACAGGCTTTCTATGCAAGCCCTTGAGAGTGTGGATAGGCTCCTCCTTCTCGCCTCGTCCGTCGTAGATATGAATCAGGGGTTTCGTTTCCTCAGATACAGCCAGGAGTGGCAGCGAGGCGCCCTTGCTATGGACCCAGCATACACAATTGGGAGCGTAATTAAGAGAGATCATGGATAGTAGGTCAAATGTGATAACGTCAAAAATCTTGACTGTTTCGTCGACACCGGCGGTCGCGAAGCTCCGCCCGTCCTTGCTCACGGAAACCGCCTTAATCTCGCCATTGTGCGCCTTGAACTCCTTGACAAACTCAATACCTTGAGCAATCTTCTTCCAGAACTTGACGACACCATCGATCGAGGACGTGATGAGGAATTCGGTCAGGGGAGTCCATGTCACAAAGAGGATCTGTTCCTTGTGCATCAGGGACTTTGAGTAACGGGGCGACTTAGGCAAAGCCGCGACGTAAAGTTTTTCGTGGGGCAGGACTCGTCGCTTCTTCTTAGGGGCTTGTGAGGGCAGTTGAGGGCCCATTTCATCGTCGGAGGAGCTGTCTGGACGACTTTTTGTTAGCATTGTTAACCACAACGCGATAGGGATTGCTGTACCGGACGCATCGTCACGAAACTCGGAATGGTTGCGCTTCTGTGAGCGATTGTCATCATCTGAGGCCATCTCGGTTACCGGCCTGCTCCAGAAACGTAAATCGTTGTTTCTGGGTTAAGATGCATGCAGTTTTCCTTGATGTACACTTTGCGACAGGCCCAGATTGTTGTCAAGGCAATTTCAGCCTCAAGTGGCACGACCTTGAATTGTGGCTTCTCTAGGCCCACTAGATACAAGCGCCAATAAGGTAAGATCCACATTGAGGTCATGACATCTATTAAACGTACCTAAACGGGATCCCTATGAGGTCCGAGACCCCGGCTCCGAAGACAGGTCAAATCAGGTTCGTTTCCTTGCTTTATTATATCATGTGAAATATCCGTAGTACATTCGAATTCGAACGTTCCTAATCTTCCACTTCTATTCTCTGTTCTATTTCATAGAATTCTTCTTCTCGCCTTCGGTTTGGACATCCCACCTGAATAACCTCTCTGGACCACGGCCATGATGGCACCTCGTCACCCCCTTCAACGACTTACGTCGCCCTCCCGAAATGTTTCGCTATTGCTTCATATTATCGGAATAGCCTCTTTCAGTTACAACTTTCACTTTCTCACAGTCTGGGATACACCTATAGCCAGGTCTTATGGATGGCACATGCAGTTCCTTACCATTATTGGCCTTTCAGCATCACTCATTGCCTTTGTTCTCGGGGCATTGGCTGATATTACCCTGAGCCAAACACTCTTCCAGGCCAAGAATGCGGTTGCTGTTCTTGCTACGCCCTTGGAAGTTGTCATCTCAATCTTGTATTGGGGACTGAGGCTCATTGATCCCAAGCTGCTCATGCCTGATGACTTCTATCTGCACATCGTCCCTGATATGGGATTCCACCTTGCGCCTGCTGTACTCCTGAGTCTGGATCTCGTCCTTCTTAGCCCTCCTTGGACCATCCCAGCTTACGGTATAATGGCAATCAGCACTGTCATTGCCTTTGTCTATTGGTATTGGGTTGAGCTCTGCTTTAGCCACAATGGATGGTAAGTTGTTCTTGACTTCTTGGTGAGTGTGAGTCAGCAGATCGTTTAACACTGACAGGTACCCATATCCACTGTTCGAACTTCTTTCCACGACCCAGCGAGTAATGCTGTTCACATTTTCAGCTGGGCTAGTCACAGTCTCTTCCTCGTTCCTCAAGTGGGTGTATGGCCGAGTAAATGGGTACGAAAAAGCAGAAAGGGAGGCACATAAGCCTCTCAAGAAGTTTCAGTGATCATCTCAAACAAACAGATTGAGTCAAATGTAGAACATGTAGAAGTGCAAAGATAGGGTGATGGTTTGAAGGATAGAGGTGATAGGCATTGCTTGGTGTGAGATCAACCACTGAAACATAGAAGGCAAACAACTCTTGCACATATCCATGAGGGATAAAATTTGAGAGATCTCGATATAGGCATCCTTCTTTTAGTGTCAACATTCACGAATAATTGCTGCTGAAAAGAACGTCAAGTCTCGGATGCCAAATGGCGAGGACGCCAATTAGTATTACAGTGAGTGGCCCCGCTCCCACAGAAACCTCCCTCCATTCCACTTCAGCCTCACAAACACACTCCACCATATAGTCTCAACCTTGAACCTGAAGAGGAAAATACAACACATAAACCAACTGCGCTACAAAACTCTCTATAGCCTTTTCTACCTC
Source organism: Fusarium napiforme (assembly GCA_013396005.1). Lineage (NCBI taxonomy): Eukaryota > Fungi > Ascomycota > Sordariomycetes > Hypocreales > Nectriaceae > Fusarium > Fusarium napiforme. The sequence goes on from JAAOAO010000026.1 coordinate 15,461, forward strand.
ATGATCTGAGTACTGTTTATCCTCTGAAATGGATATCGATGACATTCTTCGCCAAGTCGACCCCACGTCTCACAGAATCCCCAGCGAAACACGCGATCTGCAAGCTTTGACGCGTCTCTGGGTTGCTGAGCGCTCAGCACCTGAGCTTCTCGAGTAGGCCTCATGTGCTCCTCTTCCTGCTTCCTAATACTCACAACGTCTATATAGATGGCCGACAGATGGCTTGTTCGAGCGCGTTAATGCACGCATCAAATCCCAGATCGAAAAGGTTGAGGATATGACGGGTGATATGGATCCAAAGACAAACTTTGCCCTCATCGTTATTCAGACTGAGCTCGAGAGGTACAAATTCCTTGTTCGAAGTTTTCTTCGAGCTCGTATAGCAAAGGTAAGTGTCCTTGATCTCATTATCCTACACAAGATTGACTCTCCTTAGATCGATAAACACACTCTCCATTACCTCTCAACCCAAGAACTGAGAGATAGGATGTCTCCAACAGAAGCAGCCTATGCGACAAGACATCAGGCTCTCCTCCACAATCACTATCTCTCATCCTTCCTCGCATCTTTTCCGCAGCAGCTACAGAACCTCAACGACACTGCAGGCAACATCAGCATGATCGATTCACCAGATCTAGATATGGCTGTCTTTGTTCGCATGCTAAGAGACAAGGACGTCTATGGTAAAGGAACTGACGGCGATATCACTCTCCCTGCCAAGAATGGCGATGTGCTCATATTACGATGGTCAAGTGCAAAGCATATGGTTGATGTTGGTGATGCTGAACTTGTCTGATGTGCTTGCTAGGGCGAAGCTCGAACCAGGTAGGCTACGATACATCATGCTTATTCTGTACATCCAAGACAGTCCAGCTTGTGCGCACTCATTACCGCCCTGGTTCGCGGCCCACAAGCATCGACTTGTTGGCATTCGCATTCGCATTCATTTCTTACGCATAAGCGTGATGCAATGTTATTCGACTGGGGCATCGGGCAAGTCAGAAGTGTCATCAGAATGCTTAGCCTCTGCTTGGCATTATCAAGGCTGGAAAACCTTATCATGCCACTGACTCAACCTCAATCCCAAAAGGGTAATCAATCTCAGAGTGGCCTCGGGCTCCCAGTCCAACCACGGATTTAGGATTCAACGACACTCAATATCGGAGATACAGATGAAAGTCTCCAACATGACGACAACCACATTTTTTGTGTCTCATCAGAATCTATCCTAGATCTAAAGAGCAAGAAGTGCTGCGAGAAAACAGTTTGCTCAGATCGTCACCATACTCAACGGGACATTACTTACTATCACCACACATAACCGAAAAGACAAGATCATGTCTCTCCCTACCATCAACCCCAATACCACAATCGCCCTCGTCACTGGTGCCAATCAGGGTATCGGCTTCGAAATTGTTAAGAAGCTCGCGAGCGAGAACAATGACTACCACGTCATTGTCTCTGGCCGCCGTTTACAAGCGGTACAAGAGGCGAGCACCTTGCTACAAGCTCAGGGGCTTAACGTCTCACCTCTCATACTGGACATCACATCAGATGATAGCATCGCCGCTGCGGTCGAGGCTATCCGTGATAAATTTGGTCGTCTTGTCAACAACAGCGCTATCTCAGGCTACGGTATGGCCGTGTCTCCGCGAGAACTTATGATGGCCGTCTATAACACCAATTGCATCGGAACCGCCCTCGTCACTGACTCTTTTATCCCCCTCCTCGAGCGCTCTACCAAGACCCACCGTATTTTCTTTGTTTCTACCGCCTTGGGCAGTTTAACACTGAAGGCCGATCCTACGCATCCAATGCATAGCTTCGATTTCGGGGTTTATACACACAGCAAGTCGTCTCTCAATATGATGGCGCTCCACTTCGCCATCAGGTATGAGAATGACCCGCAGTGGAAGATCAATATTACATGCCCAGGGCACAACTCCCGGACCGCCTTGAATGGATTCGCAGGAACCGAGCCAGTTGATCTGGGTGCCATTAGCTCTGTGAACGCCGCCACTCTGGGGCCTGACGGGGAGACCGGTACATTCAAGGACGATAAGAGGGTTATCCCCTGGTGAAAAGGCGAAGCAATATCTTCAGGTCCCAGGGCACATCGACGTTGGTCACATTAGAAGAAGAAGCAAGTTCTCGAAATATGCAGTCGTTATATATAAACACTCCGAAATGGTATCCTCTGCATTATGTCATGCTCCAAGTCTAAATGCTTTGCATGCAGATGACATCGAATTTAACCAACGCCCTTGCCAAGCCATACCATTATGGACTTATGGCCAGTTACCTTTCCTTTTGTTCCCATCCTTCGTGTCTGCCATCATAACCTAGCACTATGTTTTTGGATTCTTATTTTTTCGAAAGTATAAATGAAACTGAAACAATAAACATGGCGCAGGTCATCATCATAATTGAACGGAGCTAGATGATCTCCAACTTCAGGCCTCGCTGTGAGAAGTGCCTGGTCGTCCTTCCCAGAGCGCCTGTTCACGACGCATCTGTTGCCAACGATATGGCAATACAGCACTGCGAAGACCAACAGAATGAAGCCGGCGCTGGTCTGGTAAGCCGATAAAGCCAGCTGACGGCTGTCGGCGATGGAGGCCGTCTCGCCGCCACGTACCACTGGCGCTCTTGGGAGCATCCTCGGTGGGTGAGTGTTCTTGATCAGGGTCGCAATGGGCATTGAGATCGATCTCAAGGGTCAAAGCTGTCGAGTAACGGCGCTCGGGTAGTGTGGCAGTTCGAGGTCGGACTCGAGGTCGAGCCAGGGCGTCGGCGAACTCCGAGGTATCGAATGGTTTCCGAGGATAATCTTGTCCTTTCTCCTTCTCTTCTGACAAGGAAGAGAAGAAGTTGTCCGGGGTCAGTAGACTCTCCGGAGGGGCAGAGGCAATTGTGGGCATAAGGGGGGGTTCCTCGAGAGGTGTGGGCTCCTCAGGCGTCTTGGGTGAGTCGGACGTGACAATCTCGACATCTTCAGCTACCACTTCAGTAGGTTCGAGAAGAGTATCCTCAGGAACAGTTTCAAGAAAGTGAGTTACCATCTCAGGAAACTGTTCATCGGTCACATCCGAGTGCGGAATATGCTGCTCGTCCTTGCCAATGACATCAGCCTTGACGGAAGACTGGTCGTCTGTCTTCTTGGAAGGGAGAGATGTGTTCTCAGTAAGCTCTGTTGCAGCTGGCGACTGAGCCTCGCGGTCTTTGGCATCACCCTCCATAGAAATGCCAGAATCACTAGAAGTAGGTGCTCCATTAGGCGCCCGAGACGTGATCACTTCTTGATCCTCCTCCGCTTGCCTCAAGTCAGAAACCAAGGTCTGAATTGGGGTTTCCTGGCCATGTTCTTTCTGCGGATCATCACGACCAGCCTCATCAGTATCGGCGTGAATGGAAGGTGGCTTAGGGAATTCTCCAAGTACAGACGCCTCAAGTGTCTTCTGCGCGGCATCAGCGAGTGAAATGTTAGATTTCTCCGAAACGACAGGCTCAGCCTTAGGCGTTTGCACTTCAGAGTCATTGGACAGTGGGGCTTCTATTTGCTTCTCATCAGAAGGGTGCTCTTCAGCGGTAACTGTCACAGCAACATCAGGGGTAGAAATGTCCTTTGTCTCGGCATCCTCACGAATACTGGCTTCAGGGGTAGTTCCAAAGCTCGTTTCGGATTTTGAGTTGGCCTCGACTTCTGTTGGATTCTCGCGAGGTTTGTCTCTGGCCTCAACTGTCTCCCACTGCTCCTCTTGGAAAGCCTGGTGGGTCTCGCCAGTGGCCTTCTCAGTGATGGCCTCGGCCTTTGTTTGTCCAGGTACGGGAACACCTAACCCGGGTACTTGTTCTGCGATACTCACAGTTGAGAGCTCTTCAGCCACCATTGCCTTCTGAAGCTCAGGTGTCACAGGGGCATGAGGCTGTGACTCTTGAGTTATTACTGGCTGGTGCTTCTGTGCCTCAGGAAGGTGATATGTGTTTTCAGAGAGGTCCGGCATACGGGTATCCAGGGATCGACGAGTCGCTTTCTTATCGGGGCTCTCAGCTGGCTTCTCTTTGACAAGCTGAATAGGCTCGTCATCGTCAGTGATCGGGCGGTGGAACTGCACCATTCCACTTGCGATGGCATCCATATCAGACCGCTCTTGGTAGATGATTCTTCGTCCATCATCTATGATACGAAGTCCCTCATTGGACTGATCATGGGGCATGGCCCGCGAGGGGGTTGCAATGACACTGTCTCGAGGGCTGAGGCTATCAGTATCCACCAGACTTGGAGTAGACGGGGGTTCGGACTGGTTCTCGTCGTCTGCCATGAAGTCAGACATATACCCATGCTTCTTGGCCATTTCAACACCCGAAGGTACTCGGCGCATGTCAGTTGACGGGGTCGCTGGTGCCGAGGGGCATTCAACGGGATCCCTCAGACTTTCCTTCGCAAGCTTCTTGGTGAGAGAGAGGTCAGAACGAGTGCTGGCCATGGATCCATGGAAGGATTTCTCGGAGGGTTGGCGAGGAAGCGAGGCAGCAAGCGAAGGCGTGGTTGGCGCAGCAGATGATGAACCAGTTGTAGAAAGAGGAGGCCTCATCAATTGGGTTGCTCCAATGGAAGATGCAGCTGATCCGCTTGTCTTTAGCCGCAAGTTTGGCAGTGTATCAGGACAGTCTATGGCACATGTGTCTCTACAAAGCATCGTAATATCTGAACGAATGCGTTCCTTTAAGTGAGCTTCGAGGGCTTTTCGCTCCAGGTCAGGTGTCGCAAATCTCTCGTGATGCACACTGTCATCGCCACCAGCACCGTCAAGGAAACCGTCAAAGATGAGATGTCCGCGCTTGTGAACGGTCATGGTAGCAAGAGCATCCTCATGATGTTCAAGGACGTTACTGATGCCAGTCTGAAGACGTTCCATGACAGCTTCCATGGTTTGGCGACAGTATGTAACTGTGGGATCGAGTCGAACGATGAGAGGCTCATGAACAGACCAGTTCTTTCCACGGAGCTCTCTGATGGTAAGAGTGAAGTCATCCAAGGACCGCACAGATTTGTCTGTCATATCGCGAGCTTTCTCCAGCTTCGCTTTGACTTGGTTGGCGAACTCGTCAAAGTCGCGACCATCGTGGTCATTGAAAAGAACCTTGCTTGTCTGGATACGGTGGGAGAAGTAGGTATAGTCAGGCCCAATATGATTACGGACCTTGACCATGATATCAACAGCTCCATCCTCGATATGAGTGCAACCACCGCTGCCCTCCAGGCCAGCGCAAGACTTGTGACGCTTGTCAAACTTGCGCTTCCAGGCGTCAACTGGGTCAATTATAAGATTTGAGACACGGGTGGTCAGTTCTTCGCCGAGCAGGAGGGGTAAAGGCGAAGGCTGTCGGCTGTCAATCTTGATAGAAGCATTCCGGTTCTCTGGATAGCGCGTAGCGCAACGACTGCGCAAGAAAAGCTCAATCGAATAGCCAGATACAAACTCGAATTTCTGCGTGTTGCTAATAAAATGAGATCGGGGGATGCATGCCATGGATTGAGGCCGGCCTGTGCACGGCCGGAAGGTCTCGGTCTCGGGGCTGGTAGTTTCGGACTCAACGGACTCGGACCATTGGAATCCAGGGTCGTGCCGCACTAAAAAGAGACCAATGATCCGGTCGGTAGCGGCGACAACCTCGCGGGCATCGTCATGTGTCAACTCATACTCTTGGAAAGAGCGCAAAGACTTTTCTACGAGAATAAGGCCATCACGCTCAACACGATACGTGATGCGATAACGCAATGGCTTAACGTCACGGTGTGGTTTGCGGAGCGGGTCGAGAGCGTTACTATCGTGGCGTGTGATAAGCTCAGAAGAGCAATGCTGTAAGCGCGAAAGCAAAGCTTGGCAAATGCGATCGGTAGCTTTCAGCTGGGCTGAAGCTTCATAGTCGCGAACATGCTCTGAACTATGAGGGGATTCGAATTTGACCTGGACATGCACCCGGAGTCCAGGTTTGGCAACTGTCTGAGAAGGTGAAGGGGATGCTGGTGGTGATGGTGACGCCAAGGGAGGAATTGAGGACTGCGACACATCTGAGTGTCGATTCCTTCTCCTGCTTAAGAGAGGGAATCGGCGCTTGGTACTTGACAGGGAGAAAGAGGGTGAAGATGTGACAGAATGGCCGTCGGCCGAGTTGCTTGACCTTCTGAGAGGCATGTTGGGCCGATGTCGTTGAAAATCGTTTCCCTAACTTTTCGTCTGCCGTTCAAAAGGGCGTATAAGTCGAGAATCTTGGTGCTCAATGGCACAGAGGGTCCATCGGGGACCGTGCTGTTGTATATTGGCGTCTTGAGGCAGTGAGATCGTCCACAGATACTGTCGATTGGCACCAGAAGACGCAACAGGGAAAGATTTCAAGGAAGAAAAAGATTATAGCTGTGAGGTCGGGCGCAAAAGCAAAGTCCACGGCAAGGAACTCGGCGGCGGGGGTCACTGATTGCAACCTGGGAGTGATCGACTAAAGTGCAGGCGCAGGCGGAGTCCAGAAGTCTTAGATACTTGTTCGGTAAGTCAGACTCAGACAGCAAGGCAAGTCAATGGAATGGATCAATGAGCGGCAGGGCGTTTCCAAGGATGTGCGTGCGTTGGCGCAAGTTGAATGGAACATCAAGTGTGTCCGTATACGGTCAAAGATCCTATCCTGTGGTAGGCGTGTAAGTAAGGAGAAAACCTGTGGCTGGTCAAGCTAAGTAGTAGAAGCACTAATGCTCTGTGAGGATCGCGAATAGCAAAAGATGGGTGGGAGGGGGAACCGCATGCCATGGCGCATGAAGCACGGCGGGTCTTTTAAGGCTCTTGCTTGGTTTTGCTCGCCATCCATATGTGCTTCCGGCTCCCATGGATAATTGTCTTGGAGTTGGCACATGGATCGATTCTCTACGGTACTGTCTCTGACAAAGTGGACTGTCATCTTGTCATGATCCAACACATCTGTACCGGGACACGCCGGGCTAGAGAGGTCCCCTGATGTTGGGTCTTGTTGGACTCCGTATGTTCCTCGTAGGCAAAGGCTGGGATCATGCCACAGCCCTGGGCTTGGGTGGTGTCCATGCTTGGCTAGTAGATGCTGGATTCTGCCCGCTGAGATGAAGGGATGACAGAGACCCTGCTCTTTGCCTTTTAGAGTAACGGTATGGTGGGCATATGCGTCTTGATGATAGCGATGGCGTGACGTTCCGTTTCTTTAATTGTCGATCAATCAGTTTCTAGGAATCTCGAGTTACGATGTTAAGATGAAGTGGTTACGGATAGATTCATGTGGAAGTAGGTAGGTATGGATTTATGTACCATTCGACCTATTTCGATTTTTCTTTCCAAATTCCTTCCTCCACCCCCACCAAAATCGACATTTGTAAACGGCTACCAAGATCCGATAGTACCTACCTCCTGCATTTTCGTGCAAGTCATTATGTACCTCCACCAGGTATGGATCTTAGTGCGGGTTACCGACCTTACATCCCCTGGAAGCTGGAGGCTGGGTCCGAGCTTATGGCGCCTCAGTGGATACCTGCATCAGAAAACCTCCACTGCTAGCACTGCAAAATCAACCATTTTAATCCTGGGCTGGCTAGGCTTCTTCTCAAATCTTTTTATCATTCGATAATAAGTGAGGTTTGTGAATGGAAATTTTCCAGGATGTACTGTAAGTTAAACGAAGCCAGGCTCAGATCTGGGCTCGAGCTCGGGTCTGCCTGGGTACATACATCTCCTCATATCACTTTTTATGACCTGCAGGAAGAGACAGCTCTTCCCCATCTTCGTATGTTCAGCTTCCTCGGCTGTAGATGAGTTAGTGTACATGCTGTCAAGGATGAGTGCAAAGTGAGGACATACAAAGCAAGGAAAGAAGGTTTTAAAGGATCCATGCAAGACAAACCTTGCTCTCGGTTACGGACGCATTCGAAATGAACTTCAAAGTCAGCTCTGGACAATCACGGACAGCTGACGTGCTGTACAGTACGGAAGAATTTCCATAATAATCCTCCAAGCTACCCTTGGGATGAGATGAGGCCTGAGCATATGACGGGTTGTCAGGCAATTCCGGGTTCAGCCAGCCAGGTCAGCCGTTAGAGTTTCTTATTCTGATTACGGCAGAGTGGCTGTCTGTGTAGTACAATTAGGTCAACTGATATTCCCTTGGTTTCCCAATTTTTGACATCACAATCCCCGTTAGGCATCTGTGTCTGCTCGGTTTCGGCCACATCCTGTGGGAGTTTGTATATAGTCAGAGTATCAAAGAGGAAACTGACCAATCACGGCTCAGGCCTCAAAAGTCGAGCCCCCTACCCAGCACACCACATCATTCCACTTCAGGTGGCCACAATCAATATCAACCAGCTGAATGAACGCCTTGAAAAGTATCGGTTACCAGAGCATGAAGCAGCCATTGACGAGCGCGGCAGGAGTAGACAGCAGGCGCTTCTATGGATGAAAGAATTGGATCCATACGTGCAGCCCGTGCCACGTTTTTCGTTCTGTCTGTCTGTCTATCCATGAACTGTTTTACCAACTGGGCTGAAGCTTGTATGTTGGCCAACAGTTTGGCGACTTCGCTATCAAATGCCTATCGCGCGAGCGACTTCTGCCGAAATTCTGCGTCACGATCTGGCCACTCAGGATTCCGTTCACCATTGATTCTGGGTCTGCTGCCATCCAGCACGCAGAAGTCAGACCACGCTTGCGCAGGCATGCCAGGCTTCCCCGGCGGCATTTATGCACAGTACATACCTTACTCTGCATTGCATAGCGCAGTGCGTGCATTGCAGGACTGTAGTAAACCCGGTTTATCAGAGTTGCCTCGCTCTTTAATGAGGCCCTTCTCGAGGCCTTTCAGCTTCATCCAATTAGCAACAGAATATCCATGGATTTATGTCAATGTGTAGGTAGTACTGCAGCGCATGGCCAACATCGCCCATCTTCAACCGCAAATGTTACAAACGCTCACTCGTTGAAGGGCCTGTGCATTCTTCACAAAAAGCAAACTGCATTTTTATCATGACATTCTCATTCATCCTTGTTTTTCCTTCACCCGATTTTCTCCGTAATCTCAGATCAGCTTTCGTTGCCATACCCTACACCAATCCAACACCTTGCAAATACAATATACCAAATAACTCTCATGATGTTAGTTGGAAATGTATGCCATTTCAATTGCTTGGCTGCGAGACCGAGGGCCTTCCACCACAGCGGCCGGGTCCAGCCTTCAGTACATGCCCACCTATTGAAGTCCTCATGGATGGACGGATATGTGAACTGAATGAAACAATGCTCGGGGTTTATTTAACCAGGCAAAATGAAAAATTCTAGTAAAACCTTTCTATTACAAATAAATGTCCCTTCCCTTCTTCCCTCCTCTCATGCGCAAACTGCCTAATTAGGCAATGCATCACCAACACCATGGACAGACATCTTCAATAGGTACACAGCAAAAAGACTCAAGTCACAAAGAGTTATATACAAACAATACCATATAGACAGCCAAAAAATAACAGCTGATAGGCGCTGGAGACATGCTCCCACCAGGGCTTGAACCTGAGACCTTCGCATTACCGTATACTCGGTTTGAAGTATTAGTACGACGCTCTAACCAACTGAGCTATGGAAGCCGATCAGCTGTGATTGTATACAGACAATTCTTCCCCCTACATACAATCACACTCACACCGCGCCTCATTCAGATACATGAGTTTCTTATCCGGATAAGCTCTTCAGGCTCGAATGTTTCCAGTATCCCCCCTATATCTTCGAGGGCGTTGATAGTTTGAACATCACCGACCACGATGTTTCCTCCAAGGCTTTGGCTACCATTGCCCAGTAGTGAACTTTGCGTTCTGGATCAGAACCCAGAAGTTGTTTCTTGACGGAATCAGTGATATATCTGACCCAGTTGACGACAAAGTACCAGATAGTGGCCTCGAAAGTTGGCTCATTTGGAGGCTCATGGATGTCACCATCAGCCGCACCCCTAAGGTATTCAAGGACATCCATGTTCTGAGGAATAACCATGGTATCCCCCATCTGTTGGCAGATGTACAGCAGGAGATCGTCTTTTGTGGCAAACCCGAGTTCCTTTTTGACCTGCTCGGTGGTCCTTACAACCACTCGGTTCTGGTCGGGTGTCAAACCTCTACGCGTAATGAAAGTGAACNNTGGCTCTCTTCGGGGAGTGTTGTAGTCCGCTGTGCAATACCCTGCCGGGGGGGAGACTGAGGTTGGCGCATCTGCAATGATGCTGGCGTAATGGTCATCAACGACCCGTCTTGAAACACGGACCAAGGAGCCGTCTTCGTATGCGATTCAACGGCTACTGGGTGATTCTGAAGCTTTTCGTGAAGAGTCTGCAGTCGAGGCTCAACTCCCTGGGTAATGTAGCTCATTTGGTGTCGCTCGGGTCGTGGTTCGAATGATCCAGGCTTTGCCTGTTGAAGGGACTGATGTCGGTTGTACTTCTCTAAGTACTCATCCTCCTCAATTTCTTCTTCTGCATCTTGTAAAAGGCTCGTGAAGCGAGGGATTTTAGCAGGGTTGGCAGTTTCAAAAGCGCTTGAGTCGTTCCGTTTGCGCTTGACACTGGCACTTGATCTGCCAGCAATACCACCCAGTGGTGCAACTGTTACTGATCTTGATCTTGATCTACTGGGAGTTTCTGTTTTGACTGCCTGGAAACCATCAGTGTCGCTAATCACTGGCCAAGTGCTCAGTCCAGGTCCTCTTTACAGGAGCTGAGGGTGTTCTTCCAGATCAGGCGGTTACTTGGACTTTTCGAGTTGCTTATTTGATCTTTTGGAAGGCTGAGATGGAGGAATCGTCATTTCTTCAGGAAACGCGGCTGAGTGCTGATGCCAGTACTTTTTCATCTTTCGAGTAACCACCTTGTCCGCATCACTTTTGGACTTTAGAGCCTCATCTAGAGCATCATCTAGAGCCTGAAGCTTTGCGCAATCTTGAGCTCGGCGTGTCGTGGGAGCTCGGCATATGGTCGGAGCCCTGCCTTTGACATTAGCACCCCTTCGAGCCATAGGATGAAGTGGCTGTTTGGTGATAGAAGGCGGTGCTTCAGCCTCTGAAATCCCGGCCACTGTGTGCTGATCTTCATCCTCTGGAAGCCCATCCTCCGAAGACTCATCCTCTAAAGGCGAATACTCTGGCGATTTGTGCTGCGGATTCTCAGCCACCGGGTACTGAGCCACTGGGTCCGGTGCGCTCTCGA